>NQWY01033931.1:0-108934 GCA_019425655.1 Rhizophagus prolifer | reverse complement strand
GCTTTGAGAGGGATGGCTCTGTCTGAGGCTTCCGGTGGCCTTTCGCTGATAGGTATCGCATTCGGGATTTTCCCTAATCCTTTCCCTTTAAGTGATGACGTTCGGGATCTACGAACCGCTCTTCCGCTTCTGAGGCATTGCTGCAGCTCTTTTTTTAATGCACCCCGGGTTTGTATAAAAAGCGTTTTATAAATCGTTTCGTGTGACACATGCATTTCCTGATTATCCGGATAACAGCGTTTCAGCCAACCGGCGATCTGTTCCGGCGACCAGTCCTGATGCATCTTCTCTGCAATGATTTTACACAATGTGGGGCTTTCAATTAGCTTGCAGGGTTTTGGTCTCAGAGCATTTTCCCACGCAGCAGTATCGGCTTTTGCTGCACGATATTGCTTGGCACCTCCGTGCCTCCTGACCTCGCGGCTAATCGTTGAGGGTGCTCTTGATAAGTTGGCAGCGATGTCCCTGATGCTGCGTTTTGCTACCAATCCTCTGGATATCTCCTCTCTTTCATCAAGCGAAAGCGCTAACCGGTGCCGCTTTCGGACAGGAGGACGGTATCCACCAGTCTGGTGGATAGTAGGCATAATAGAAGAATGATATCTGTCGAACATTCTGGCGATATCATGCAGGGAATCACCTTGCTTATATCTGTCCCAGATAATCGCCTTTTGTTCTGGTGTGTAGTAGATACGAGTTCTTCGTTTCATGGCAACGTCCCCCCTCGATTAAGGATAGCGTTGCATCGACCAGTTGAACTCACAGCTCAAAGCGGACTTTCCGTTTCCATCTGTATTTTGCTTTGAACTCCCTCCTGATGTATCTCCTTCACCCTTGCATGCGATGACGCAGTCATGATCCGACTTTACCTTTTTTCGGATCTGCGCGGAAAAAGAAAGAAACCCATATAGGCTGAACATATCCATATGCCACACATCTGCATAGGTCTGACATACGCATATCCGTCCCATCTGCATATGCAACACCTATACAAGCCGGGCTTGAAGGCATATACTTTACCTATGCGGGAATACTCCCTAGCACACTCAGCATATGAGGAAAAACCATGCGCACAGTTTCTATTTTTAAAAACGGCAATAACCGCGCCATCCGTCTGCCCCGCGATCTGGATTTTGAGGGGGTGAGCGAGCTGGAGATCGTCCGGGAAGGGGACAGCATCATCCTGCGACCCGTCCGGCCGACCTGGGGCTCGTTCGCGCAGCTGGAAAAGGCAGACCCGGACTTTATGGCGGAGCGCGAGGACGTTGTCACCGACGAAGGACGGGTTGACCTGTGAACAAAACGTATATGCTGGACACCAACATCTGCTCATTCATCATGCGCGAGCAGCCGGAAGCCGTCCTGAAGCGCCTGGAGCAGGCGGTACTGCGCAACCAGCGCATCGTGGTCTCGGCCATTACTTACTCCGAGATGCGCTTCGGTGCCACCGGCCCGAAGGCCTCCCCGCGCCACACCGAGCTGGTTGACGAGTTCTGCGCCCGCCTCGATGCCATCCTGCCCTGGGACCGCGCCGCGGTGGATGCATCCACGGACGTTAAAGTGGCGCTGCGCCTCGCCGGGACGCCGATCGGCCCGAACGACACGCTCATTGCCGGGCACGCCATTGCGGCCGGCGCCATCCTGGTGACGAATAATGTGAGGGAGTTTGAGCGGGTGCCGGGTCTGGTGCTGGAAGACTGGGTTAACTGACCGCAGCCAAAATGCCGAACAATGACTGTCCGCTTTGTGCCGGCAGCGGACATTTTCGTTATGCGAATACCTGGCAACAGCCGACCTGGTAACCAGGCATCCCCTTCACTTCCTGCCGTAGACAGGAACTCAGGATTTCAGTTGAAGCGTATCGGCAAACTGGCGGTAATATTGCTCAATGAGTTTCTGCCCATTGTCCGGAGAGAACAGGTACAGACGCATTAATCCCTCAAAAACGAGGGAAAGGCGCTCTGTGACGTCGTCCGGATTGAGTTCAGCAGATATCTGACCGCTGTTCTGGGCCGTACGTATCTTGCGGTGAACACTGTTAATCAGGCCAGATTCTGACTCACGAAGGAGTTCGGCGACATGTGTGTTACGCGCACCTTCACTGGCGATCTCAGCACGTAAAACCGCCACCGCGTGTCCCTCGGATGTGAGGAAGATCTCTGCCAGCAGTTCTTCAATCGCCTTGCGACTGAAATCCGTACTCCAGAAACGGCTTATCAGATTGTGATGCCGCTGCAGGTCGAGTTCGATAAGCGCAGTGATAAGGGCTTCCTTACTCGGGTAGTACTGGTAGATGTTCGCAACGCTGACCCCTGCAGCTGCACCGATCTCGGAAATGGATGAGGCGTGAAACCCGCGTTGTATAAAGCAGTTTCGGGCCCCGTCGAGGATCTGGGTCATGCGTTCTTCACGCGCATGCTCATTCACGGGACGCCCGCGCAGGGGCTTGTCTGCACCAGTTTTCATTTTCACAATATTTTCCATTCAGGTAACACAAGGACGGCACCGGGATGGTGTCGTCCTCAGTTTGCAGGTAAGGCTGGCTGCAAATCGATAAGCGTCAGAGCGACGTCGGCGTTGCCTCAACGCTCGCATAGACCTTGATTTCCTGGAACTGCTCAATCGCACGTGGCCCACAGAGGACGCCGATACCACTTTGCTTGAAGCCGCTCTGTTCAAAGTGCTCGGACATGACGCCCCAGCAGTTTAGCCAGATATGCCCGGCTTGAATAGCCTTGCCGACTCGCCGGCAGCGCGCCGTATCGCCCGAGAACACCGAAGCGGCGAGACCAAATTCCGTAGCGTTTGCGCGCATGATTGCATCGGCTTCGTCTTCAAAAATCTCGAAAGTCTGGACCGGCCCGAAGACCTCGGACTGGATGACTCGGGTGTCCAGGTCCTGTACTTCGATCAGGGTGGGGCGGTAGAACGCGCCTGCGGCCAGGGGGCCATCATCGACCGGGCCGCCGCGCACCAGAATGTTTGCATAGGAGCCTGCTTCAGCGACCACGGCATCAACGCGTCGAACACTGGCTTTGTCGATAAGAGGACCAAGCTGCGCCTGCGGATCCTCGCTTTCGCCGAGCCGGACGTTTCGGTAAGCCTCGATCAGCGCAGCGCGCAATCGGTCGGCAATGTCACGCTGGACCAGTACACGCGAACCGGTGCAGCAGAACTGGCCGTTCATCGCGACCAGTGCCATGACGATCTGCGGTACCACCACATCAAGACTGGCATCATCGAATACAACCAGTGGTGCCTTGCCGCCCAGTTCGAGGTTCAGACGCTTGAGCGTTCTGGCACCGTTGGCGGCAATGAGACGGCCGATCCTAGTGCTGCCGGTATAGCTGATCATATTCACCAGAGGGGAATCGACCAGCATAGAGGCACCCGTACTCCCGGTTTCGGTGATCACATTAAGTACACCCGGCGGCAGCGATTTGACGGCTGCGATTGCCCCGGAAAACAGGGCATTGGTAAGCGCGGTCTGATGTGGCAGCTTCAGTACCACCGTGCATCCGGCAGCCAGCGCGGGAGCGAGAGCGCGCACGGACAGGATGATGGGTGAGTTCCATGGCGAGATCACTCCCACAACGCCAAGAGGTTCGGGATCGGAATGAAAGTGCATCCCCGGAGCGGCTTCAAGGGCGCGCCCACCGGTCTGTAACAGGGCGGTGGCGGCCCCATAACGCAGCCACTCCACTGTTAATGCCAGTTCCCACTGAGTCTGCGCCAGCAGCTTGCCTCCTTCACGGGCGAGCTGAATTGCTATCTCGTCCACCCGTTTTGCGACCTCATCGGCCAGCTCAAACAGGGCACGCGAGCGCAGGGAGCGTTCTCTGGACCATTTTGTGGTGTCGAAAGCAGTGCGGGCGGCTTCGATCGCATAGCGTGCTTCGTCAGCGCCGGCGTCCAGGTAACTTCCCAGCGGCTGGCCGGTTGAAGGGCTGACAGCCTGTCTGATCGTGCCTCCGGTGTTCCAGCTACCGTTGATCCAGTTCTTTGCAGCTTCAGTCAGATTCGGGCGTTCCATGATATTTCCTTTCAGAGTGTCCCGCGGATTGGTTGACGCAGACACGGTGCGGGGAGTCCCGGGTCTGAGCGGTTGACGCCGAAGCTAAAGGCTGCCCGTTTGCGTCGCGATAAATATAAAAGTAAGCGATCATTTATATAAATGCAATGCTAATTTACAGCGCTCAGAAATTATGGGGATAACGCGGCTGGCGTGGACGGGACTCGTTCGGGCGAGGATGAGAGGGTCATGGAACGAACACACATCGTCCTGGGGCGGCAACGCAGGTCTTTTGCTGCCCGGCACAGGTGGACTGTCGCTGTACCGGATGTGTGTCTTCAGTGAGCGAAATGTTTATTGTGTTCAAACAAAGAGATCGGGCCCATACCCAGGCCGCGACACACCGGCACCAGGCTTTACAGATCTTTCAGCAGATTAGCTGACAGCTGGCGAAGCAGATCTAACTCTTCATCTTTCATCTGCATGGTACATCTCATTTTACCAGGCAGTTCCAGCAGAGCCTCTTTCATCTCATGCGCCTTTTCAGTAAGCACGACATTTTTCATCCTTTCATCACCGACGACGGCCATCCTTTTCAGAAACCCCTTCCCCTCAAGTTTTTGCACAAGCGGCGTCAGCGTTCCTGAGTCAAATAATGTCTTCTGACCAAGCGCCCGTAACGGGATATCGTCCTGCTCATACAGTGCCATGAGCACGACAAACTGTGGGTAGGTCAGGTCAAATTCTTTGAGTAATGGCCGGTACTGGCGGATCAGCGCGTTTGTTACCGAGTACAAAGAGAAGCATAGCTTTTCTTCCAGAATGCTGTTTTGTTTCATTAAATTAACCCGGGCAGAAAGATATAAAAACAGTATAAATATTATTTGATAGGAAGAATATTGTATGCAAGTTTAATTCGTAAAAGTTAGTTGCCGGTAACTGGACGATGAACATACTTTTAAAAATGCTCAGTCACAAAAGCCGGATCGGCTGTTCCGGCTTCAGCCAGTGTTGCAATCGCCCCTGCTGTATATTCTGAACAACCGGCCAGTCTTTCTGCTCCGCAGCGAGGCCCGGGCATTTCTTAACGTACTATGGTCATTGAACCGCTTCTCATCCACTGCAGCGGGCCATCCACATAACGTCTGAAAACTTCTCGTAAAATAATCATTGTATTTATATAAGTGATCATTTGCTTTTATATTAATCACGACGCAAACGGGCATCCTTTAGCTCCGGCGATACCAGGCAGACTAGAGATCCCCTGCCCAGGCTCCGTGTCGATCAACCAATGCACGGGACACTCTGAAAGGAAATACCGTGGAACACCCGAATCTGAAGGTCAGAATGGATTCTCTGCTAATGCACTGTTTTTGCAGGCTTAATTAACCAAAATTAAAACATTCAAAAAAGATGAAGGAATAATATTTGACTGAAAGAATATTGCGTGCAAGTATTATTCATACAAGATAAATACCGAAAACAACCGGCGCTCAACTGAATAATACAATCAACATACATCTAACGAGGCTTAATTATGAAAACCGTATCCGCTGTCCTGACTTCAGCTCTTTTCGCATCCGCCACTGCAGTAGCTTCCGACCAACCGATCAACCTTCCTGCTCCTACGGCCGGAGTGCAGGCATTTCTCAACGTCCTGAACTCCGGTAACGGCAAGCCCATGGAACAACTGACCCCTCAGGAGGCCCGTCAGATACTGATCGGGGCACAGAAGGGCGTTACGCTGCCATCAGCGCAGGTTTCAGAAAAAATCATTACGGTGAACGGGCAATCCATAACACTGAAAATCGTCAAACCGGACAACGCTACCGGCACACTTCCTGTGTTCATGTTCTTCCATGGTGGTGGCTGGGTGCTGGGAGATTTCCCGACTCATGAACGTCTTATCCGGGATCTGGTTCGCTCCTCCGGCGCTGCTGCGGTATATGTGGACTACACACCGTCACCGGAGGCCCACTTCCCTGTCGCGATTAACCAGGCCTATGAAGCAACTAAATGGGTGGCTGAACACGGTCAGGAAATTGGCGTGGATGGCAGCCGTCTGGGCCTGGTCGGTAACAGCGTCGGCGGGAATATGGTGGCCTCTGTGGCGCTGCAGGCCAGACAGTTTAACGGACCGAAGATTCGTTATAACGTGATGCTGTGGCCGGTAACCGACGCGAATTTTAACAGCGCATCCTATAACCAGTACGAAAATGGCTATTTCCTGACGAAAAACATGATGAAATGGTTCTGGGATAACTACACCACAAGCGCGTCAGACCGTAATAACATTCTTGCCTCGCCATTGCGCGCCACTACGGAACAACTGAAAGGGTTCCCGCAGACCTTAATCCAGACGGCGGAACTTGATGTTCTGCGCGACGAAGGTGAAGCGTTCGGTCGCAAGCTGGATGCAGCTGGCGTACCAGTGACAGTGACACGCTATAACGGCATGATCCATGACTATGGGCTGTTGAACCCGTTAAGTCAGGAGCCCACCGTCAGAACTGCGCTGGAGCAGGCGGGTGCAGAACTGCATAAACATCTGAAATAATAACCGGATAATATTCCAGCAGCGCGGCCAGAGGCCGCGCTGTTTTGTATGAGTCTGGTTCATACCTGTACTAATTCCAGGCGAGAAAGCCATTGTTGACTTCAGAAAATCCTGCAAGAGTGCGGCCTCCCCGTACGGCCAGATATAAATATCAAAGTGAAAATGGCAAAACCAGGACCTGGACTGGTCAGGGACGTATGCCTAAGGTCATTGCGGAACAGCTGGCTGCAGGCAAGTCGCTGGATGATTTTCTTATTTGACCAGTAATTAATCGCATCGTACTTTCCCGATGTCGCTCTAAAAGCGGCAGAGACATTCCTGCCTGTCCCGGCCCTGAATTCGTTATTTCCGTCTCTTACTGACAGAAAAAATCCGGCGGGCAACTTCGTCCATCCTGTCACATATCCAGGCTATATACCAACCGACATTCGGGGCTGGGATAAAATCCCTGTAAGAATGTGCCTGTGAGCCCTGGCACAGTTTTTACCGCAGCCAGAGTTACAGGTGAACCCTCGTCCCGGATTATTTATTCCCTGTCTCAATAAATTTAACCAGAACCGTCAACTATGCCTGTTTCAGTCTGATGTCGACCGTCGGTCTGCCGGAAACCGGGGCTATACAGGAAAAAATTAATTATGTGATGGAAGAAACCGAAGTAACAGGTATACCAAAAAGATGCCAGTACCCGACATCTGGATGGTACTGGCCAAAATTCGTTTCATATTATTAGACGACGATTATAGTAATTTAAGTCAGGGATGCTCCAGTCCCGTTTTTTCACGTTATCCATACGTGATTGAAAATAAGCATTATTCCTCTGATTGAGAAAGGTCCTAAAAAAATTACGGGACTTACAGTGTCGATCAATCTTATGACAGGCAGACAAGACTGGGGATTCCGGTTAACAGATGTGCTAAAACTTACGCTAACCCTTTATGCCAGACATACCAGGCATCATATTCCTGAAGCGACAGTTTGTCCCCGTACATATAGCCTCGCTTGTTGTTCCTCCCGGAAAGAGGGCCCTCCGGTGCTCTGACCGGTATTCCGGGTGTTCTGTTCTGGCCTGTATAGCGAAAGCCTCCGGCCTGGCTGAAGGCACAGTCCGAATACTCCTGACCATCGAACATTTCCCCGAAACAGGATCCTTTCGGTCCGTTGTTGCTGCAGCACGTCTGCGTTCACTGCGGTACCAGACTGGCAGGAATACCGGGCAACTGTATTGCCTTCCTGAGCTCTCTTTAGGTTGGTTTCAGGACTGTATGATTATCTTTCCCCGCAACGGACGCGTCTGTAAACCAAACCGGTCCTCCACAGCACACTGGAGAATGTGCTTTTCATCCGTATATGTGGAGTAACATTCGTGCTGCGAAGCAAAACCCTCATTAATCTCATTCTTCAGTTGCACAAGAGGGGTATCATCCAGCTGCATGTGGATGGCAGCCGCAATAATATTCAGTGCTTCAGTCTGAATAATAACTCCCTTTTCAGACTCATGCTGCTCCGCAATATTATTAACCAGCTCCGCCACTAGTACCCTCATCTTAATTTCTCTGTTCATGACAACATGAAATCAATGTATACCATATTTTATTCATACCGGACGGACCACGTATTTTCACCATTAGCCCTGTAAAAAATATGCGTCCGATTCCATTTCCTGGCAAAAAGAGAACAACGGACGTACCGGATTTATACGCCGGGCCACACTTCCCAGCATGGTTTATGCTTATCAGGGCCATGACGTTACTGAACTTAATCCCATGGAGAGACGTATGTTAACTCAAGAGCAGAAACAACTGGTTAAAGATACCGTTCCGGTACTGAAGGAAAATGGCGTTGCGTTAACGGATTACTTCTATAAAAGAATGTTACGGAATAATCCTGATTTACAGGAAGTCTTTAATATGGGGCATCAGAGAAGCGGCGCGCAGGCGAAAGCGCTGGCAGGTGCAGTGCTGGCCTATGCCGAGAATATTGACGACCCCGGGGTTCTGGCGCCGGTCATTGAGCTGATCTGCCACAAACATGTGAGCCTGAATATTAAAGCCCCGGACTACAGTATTGTCGGTGAGAATTTACTCCATTCCATCAGCGAAGTGCTTTCCGTCCCGATGGATAATCCACTCATCGGGGCCTGGGGTGCCGCGTATCAGGAGCTGGCCGACATATTTATCGGAGCCGAGAAAAGGCTTTATCATGAGCGCCGAACCACGCCCGGCAGCTGGCTTGGCTGGCGCGATTTTAACGTCAGCAAAAAAATAAAAGAAAGCGGGGAGATCACGTCTTTTTATCTGACACCCGCAGACGGACAGGCCCTGCCTGATTACCGGCCAGGACAGTACGTGACGGTGCGCGTATTTGTTCCTGAACTGGGCCTGAAACAGCCCCGACAGTACAGCTTATCCGGCAAGCCCGGGGCAGGTTACCTGCGTATTTCCGTGAAACGCGAAGATCCGCGTGCGGAAGGACAGGATCCGGGTTATGTCTCATCAACCCTCCACAATGCCGTCAGTGAAGGCGATACGGTGGAACTGAGCGCGCCGGCGGGCAACTTCTTTTTATTAAACCCCGAAGTGGACAATGTGCTTATCAGTGCCGGCGTCGGCCTGACACCCATGATGTCCATGACCCACCATCTGCTGGCAGAAATAGCCGATCCGAATACCTCCCTGAAAGTGGACCACGCGCCACAGACTCAGGACAGGAAGCAGATATTTTTCCTTCATGCTGCCCGTAGTTCCGATGTTCATGCCCTGCGCCAGGAGCTGGCGGCACTCTCTGAGCAGAACAGTAATCTGCATATCTTTATCGCCTATGAACAGGTGAAGGAAAATGAGGTGCACGGAGAAGATTATCATGTGCAGGGCCGGCTGGATCTCAGTGCGGTACCGGCGGAATATCTGCCGCCAGACGCCGACTATTACCTGTGCGGGCCGGTGCCTTTTATGCACGAACAGTACCGTTCCCTGCTGGCGCTGGGCATTGCGAAAGAGCGCATTCACAGCGAGGCCTTTGGCACGGGAGGTGTGGGTATCTGAGTCCGTGAATGATAAATCGTGGGGCGCTTTCTGCGCCCTTCGTGACCGGCAGGGATGCCCCGGCAGGACATTTTACAGGGCCGGCTTTCCACGTTGAACCCACTCCTTACAGCGAACTATTAACCCACCCCGGAATTTTGAACCCACCTGTAACAAACCATAATTCCTTTATACCTGCCCCGCTGAGGGCTAGGATCCGGCTCTGACGGTTTTCGGATCTTCTGTGAAAAAGAGAGAAATACGGACAGGTGAGGCAGCCCCATATGCCAGGCATCTGCATAGGTAAGGGATACGCATATGCAACCCCTATACATATGCATTACATCTGCCTATACTGAGCATATGCACACACCCGGTGCAACGAACATATTATTAGGATATGTGCCACATACCATTTGATCGGGAGAGAATCATGAGAACCGTATCCATTTTTAAAAATGGCAACAACCGCGCCATCCGTCTGCCCCGCGATCTGGATTTTGAGGGGGTGAGCGAACTGGAGATCGTCCGCGAAGTGGACAGCATCATCCTGCGTCCCGTCCGCCCGACCTGGGGTTCGTTCGTGCAGTTCGAAAAGGCCGATGCGGACTTTATGGCGGAGCGCGAGGATATTGTCAGCGATGAAGGACGATTTAACCTGTGAACAAAACGTATATGCTGGACACCTGTATCTGCTCGTTCATCATGCGCGAGCAGCCGGAAGCCGTACTGAAGCGCCTTGAGCAGGCGGTGCTGCGCAGCCACCGCATCGTGATCTCGGCCATCACCTATTCCGAGATGTGCTTCGGTGCCACCGGCCCGAAAGCCTCGCCGCGCCATATTCAGCTGGTTGACGCGTTCTGCGCCCGCCTCGATGCCATCCTGCCGTGGGACCGTGGCGCAGTGGACGCCACCACGGAAATCCGGGTCGCGCTGCGGCTGGCCGGCACGCCGATCGGCCCGAACGACACGGCGATTGCCGGGCATGCTATTGCGGCGGGAGCGATTCTGGTAACGAATAATGTGAGGGAGTTTGCACGGGTGCCGGGCCTGGTGCTGGAAGACTGGGTTAACTGACCGCAGAAAGAACACTGAAGCGAGGAATGTCCGCTTTGTGCATAGGTTGTGTGAAACCTTTTTTGGCCGCTGAAACTGCCAAAAACAGAGCTAAAAACCGCGCTCATACGTAAAATTCGGCTCTACTAACCAGTCGCTCAATTCCAGATTTTGCGTAGACGTGCGCACTTCAGTTTTTGGTCAGGGTTTTCACACAGCCTGTGCCAAGAGCAGACATTGTACACTTCACAATATGCTAACTATAGAGAGGCGATCTGACTGCATGATTTGCAGATTACGCTAAACGCAAATGCCTCTGAATTAACCAACCGGCCAACGTTAAAGGCAAGATATATGTCTGTTGAAAATTTATCACGCATGGGCACTGCCAAAGTGACGCTTTTGGCGGATGAAGCAGGTCATCAGGTAATCGAAAAATTTCCTGTCAGTGATGTCGAGTTTAGTTTTTATCAACACACAGCCAGGCATCTCGCTCAAGTAGACGTTTCCACGCCAAAGATGTTTTTTGCCGATCCGTCCACACGCAAGTTAAGACTGGAATATATCCCACACCAGGTTGATCAGGACGAAATAGGGCGAGATGAAGTGTTGTCAATTCTGTCTCGCTTACATGGCTATCAGCCTGACCCTTCTTGGGTTTATCACATTCACACCTGGTCAGAAGCAGCCCTCGAAAAATCTCTTATGCTGTTGACATTACCTAGCAGAGCAGCAAAACAATTATGGTGCTTTCAGCAGGCAAGTGATGTTCTGTTTAGTGGTCAGTGTTTAATTTCCGGCGACAGTAATGCGGGTAATTGGGGGAAAAGGGATGGTGGTGATTTCGTTCTTTTTGACTGGGAAAGATTCAGCACTGGTAGCCCAGCTATTGACCTTGCCCCACTTATAAAGGGAATGGGTTCTAAGCAAAAATTTATTGAGTTTGCTGAACGCTATACCTGTATATCGCGTAATTATAATCCAACTGATTTAGCTAAAGAAATTGCGATTGTTAAAGCATGGATTGTTACCGAGGTAGTCGTACTGCTTAATGAGCGGCAGAAAAGTGATTTTCAATTCTATCTCAACTGGTACAGAGAAAATCTTCCTGCCTGGTTAGATTACAATTTAAAAATGCTTTGATGTTTTCAACCGCACTTGTCTACTAATGATGAGGATTCTACTATGACCAGGGACTTCCGCTCATCGCTCTTAGCGGGCCTTGAACATTCCTCAGAATTATTCCCCTTGTACCAAAACCCATACCTAAACATATCATTGTGTGGCACCTGCATATGTCAAGTTCATACATATGTGTAGCATCTGCATATACTTAACCTATAAAACAGTTCGTTTGATGAGTGCAGATGTAACGGTTATGGTCTTGTAGTCGCAGATTTTGGCCAGCATAACAAAGCGGGAATGGCGTTCTACGAGGGTGACGATACAGGAGTTTTTAGAGCCCTGGATCAGGCCACCTTCCCAGTGTGCTGGTACCCGTTTCGAGCAAAGCCTTACCAATTCTCATGATATGTCTATAGTTACGGAGGTGCTAAAAAAAAGCAGTGACAGGTATTTTTTTGTTTTAAGAAGCATGCGATTGCCTCTGGCCTCAGCTGAATTTATTGTATATATATCCAGTTAAGGACAGATCCAGCAGCCAGCCTTGTACGCAATGCGTTCGCCGTTTTTATTCCTCGCCAGATGCATTTGTGGCTCTAGGGGCGCAGGGAACGGAAAATTCGAAGCCATACTCACGGAATTAACATTTTTTTAGCATTAACACTAAACTGGGTAACATTATATTTTACCCAAATATAATCAGTTGTGGAAATTTTTTTTATTTTTTAAGATGGCTTTATTTCTGATTATATTTTAGCCAATTATGCCTCATAACCATATTTACTTATGACAATTAGTCGGAGCCACCTGTTATCCGTATTTTCAATAAAGTATTGAACCATATGGCCGATAACCTTGGAAATGACTATTCACTTCTCATGCTGTCACCAAGCGAACCGTGTAAGGTGGATACATGTAAACCGGATGCACTGGATTACTGTTAACGGGAGGGAGACTCTCACAAAAATGGAACCACAGATAATGAGGTTTAAAAATCACAGAATCAGTATTTACTTGGTGTCAATAATGTTAACTTTTGCCTTCTTTTACAGCATAGGGATGGGCATATATTACTATTATATACAAGAAAAATTAGAGAGTTACGCCGGTTCGATCCTTACGCGCAGTGATAGCCTAATAGCTGAGGTTCAACTGATTGACCGACTGCGGCAGGAGTTCTCTGTCTTTTCTCCTTGTAGTGACCAATATCTCCATGAACTGAGAAAACGTCTCTGGCCTTATCCTCTGGTCAAAGATATTGCCTATGTCAGTGATGAGAAAGTTATCTGTTCCGCTCTGTGGGGAATATTCCGTACCCCTATTCCCTTAAATGTATACAGGAATAAAGTTAACCGTGGGAGTTATACATGGGTTTTTGATGCACTGATTGAAGAAAATATTACCGCAGATATGCTTTACACCAGTAATTTCGCCATTACTGTTTCTCCCTTTGCATTCCAGCGGTTCTGGCAAGAAGCTCAGGAAATGAATTTTAACGCTATTGTGGGTGATTTTCAACATAAAAATCATTTCTTCCATATTGGAACAAATACCAGTCTTCTTGAAGCCATAGAACATGATAAAGTGTACTCGCTTTTTTATATGATCAAGAAATCATGTAATAGCACTGATAACATTTGCGTTATGGCTGGAACCCCCGTGCCTTTGTTTTTTTACAAAAACTTATATATTTTGATGTTACTTTTCGCCTCTTCAATTGTTGCCGGAGTTTTGAATGGAACGCTTTATATAAATAATTCAGAAAAAAAACAGTCTTTACTTTCCAGACTTAAGAACGCTATCGAAAACAAAGAATTACACTTAGTTTATCAGCCGATATATAAAGTCAAAGATCTGAGTGTTGTAGGGATTGAGGCGCTTTTACGCTGGACAGATCATCAAATAGGAAACATAGGGCCTGATATTTTCATTCCACTTGCAGAAAAAAATGGATTAATAAACAAAATTGGTCTTTATGTTGTTGAGCATGCTATCAGGGAGTGTGCTCCTGTCTTGCATCGTGGTGAACTCACTCTGAGCATTAATGTTAATTGCTCAGATATTTGTGATGAGAATTTTCGTACTAAGCTTCTTAGCACGATAAAAAATGAAAATATTTCAGGCGAATCTATTATTATAGAAATTACGGAAAGGCAAAATTCCGATATAGATGATTTAAAGAAATCCATGGCGTTTTTTAAGAATGAAGGTATCCAGTTTGCCTTGGATGATTTCGGGACAGGCTACTCAAACCTTAACTGGCTTTCATTTCTTGATGTGGATGAAATTAAAATTGACAAATCACTAACAGACTCTATAGGTTCAGAGTCAGCAAACAATTATATTCTTCCTGGTCTGATTGGAATGTTTAATAACATACCTAAACTGGTGGTTTTCGAAGGCGTGGAAACGGAAATGCAGTACAGATTTCTTGTGGAAAAAGTACCTGAGTGCTGTGCACAAGGTTGGTATTTCTCTAAAGCCGTATCTGTCAACGAACTCAGTTTGGCTCTATCGGGTTAACGTGATATGCAATTTTTATTGGGGAAATGTTACCTGAACCGATATAACTGTCTGACGGGTGTCTTCGTGCGATTTGTAAGTACACCTTTGCCAGAGTTTCATACTAATTGATCTTCTCCCTGAAAACAGGACCATTTTCCCGGAGTATAAATGAACTGGTGTGTCGGCCATATTGACTCTGAAACTTTAGTATAAAAAGCCCCACAGATGCGAGGCTCACGAAGGTGAGGATATGTTAATCGAAAACGTCGTTAATGACTGAAGCCACAATAGCCGTGCTTAAAGCAACAAGTACCAAATCATCACCAACGGCTCGCCATTCGTAGCCAGGATAGTATGGCAAATTGTTAATCATTGATATAGGCAAAGTTTTCTTAGCAATGCCCGGGGGTAATGGTTTACCTCGTGCGACATTTTTAGTGATACCAGGGGGGAGCGTCTGATACCCAACAAGGCCATAATTTACAGCCAGAGAACGAGCCCGAGAGAAGCTGATGTCGGAGTCGACATGGTCTGGTTTGCCGTAGTTTTTGCGGTTTCCATTGTTTCCATTATTTTCATTCGACATTCCATTGCTCTGGCCGTTGTTGCCGTGTTTTCCACTGTTACCGTGATTACCACCGCCGTTGCCGGGGTTAGCGTAAACAGGTGCTGCAAGGACAGTGAAAGATATAACCGCCGCAAGTGCAGTATTGAGAGTGCGACGCTTAAGCATGATGTTATTCCTTGAGGTTAAGTACACTCTCTGAATATATGGGAAGGCTTCAACCTTAACAATCTCACGATTTCTTATTTTTGAATATACCCATATTGTGTTGTATAAACATCAGCTTTGCGTTGGACTGAAGGTCAGGTAGTGGCCTGTAAGGTATTGTTGTGTACCTGAATGTCACGCTTTCTTTGACTACTCAAGTAGAGCAGGATCGCCTACAGTTCAGTCTGCTAAACCAAGGACGATTCGGAACACTACGTATTACCTGTAACCTGAAATACTCATTAAGTTGCAGTTAATTAAAGGATAAAATTGATCAAAATTGAAGAGTTTGCTCTATACTAAATGTGGAGTGAAAGCTGTGTTTGTGTTTTTTAGGAGGTTGAGGGTGTCACTTATCTCTTTTTTTCGATATAATTACCGATTAATCTTCTTTTTTCAGATTAAACAGAGTTCTTGCCTGAAATTGGAGAGCTCTTTTTCAATTATCTGGCTTGGGCATTTCGGGATTTCTGAGTTACCACTTCTTGTATGAAGCGAAACGCAAACAGACGCATTTTATTATTTTTTATCTAGAGAGGTGTTAAATGAGAAATATTATCCTGGTTTTAACTAATGCTCCGCCAAGAATTCTACGTACAGCGTCATGTAAAAAGGAAATTTTGCTGTTTTCTCGAGAAAAATCAGGAGAACCTGTCAGGCGTCTGAGCGTCGATATCAGGTTCGTAACATTAAGAGAAGGGAAATGTGGCGTACTGTTGATAGCTTCAGACAGAAATGTTTCTCTTTCAGAAGCTCTTGATTTACATTATCAATTAAACAGACACTGATATCGCTCATGCCTGAATGCGAATGTCTCTTGTTAATACGCTGAACAGGAGGCTAAACGACACCATGGAAAAAGGTGACATGCGGAATACTCCTTTTGCTGAACATGCTCACATCATATCCATTATCTGATGCGGAATTCGCCCAGCTTTTTGAGTTGCCTCCCTCTGTCATTGAAGTTCTCCTTTCTGAGCCAGGCCCTGAGTGCTGAAGATATATCTATCCACTCAGTTGAAGTAATAGAAAAAACAGCGATATCCTCTGAATGCCCTTTCGTCACTTTTTTATCACGTAGTATACCTTCTTTTTGAAACCCGATGCGCTCTGCTGAACTGATTGAGTCCAGGTTATGATAATTAGTTCTCCACTCACATCGGCGATATTTTAATTTATCAAAAAAATATTCCAGAACAAGAAAAAGTTCTTCAGTGCTAAGTCGGGTCCTTTTCATCGATGGCGTCCAGTTAATTTCTGCTATATGAAATGCACCGTTATCATGGTCAATATGTGCAATACAGAACATACCCTTTACAATTCCGCTAGTTCTATCTTTTACGGAGAAGTATATTTTCTCGTCGTCAGCACATAGAGTTCTGAAAAAATTGTAACATGATTCCTTTGTCTTAGGTTTGTTATACATAAGGTATGTCCAGTCCCGGTCATCATCGATACTCTGCCATTCGCGAAACAAATCTTCTGCATGATCGGCGGCCAGCGGACAAACAACTGTGTAAAGGCCTTTGAGTATGACCTTCTCAGGATAAGGTCCGGGTGACCATTCTTTAACATCTCTGCCGCATATATTCTCCCGTGATGCTCTTAAAATGGAAGGATCCTGAACTGGATCACATTATTCGTTTTAAGGTTTTCTCTTTTGTGCAGAAAACTTCGTTAATAATCGTAGACATATTCCGGTTGGACAACTATGTTAATTTTAAAAATATCTGAACACGGTACCTTACCCTGCAAAGAAGGATATTAGTGATATAATTGCATATGATGGTCTTTGTCTGCGAAGTACTGTCCTCTTTTTCAGTATGCTCCGGGCAAACCTATCCGCAGAAACGGGTATGCTGATCCTTTCTGCATACAACACAGGAAATAGGTTTATGTCTGGAAAGGTGTTTACGTCTTTTTTTTCTTTGTTACACACTTCACTGGGCAGAAGTATGGCAATTTTTCTGCTTGTCACCGTAATGACGGTCGCTGCAATCAATAGTTGGGCTATGTGGAACTCCTGGCAACTTCAGCTTACTAAAAGTGAGAATGATGCCCGTAACCTTTCCGTTTCACTCGCCCGGCAGGCGGAGGATGCTTTTTTACAGGTGGATATTATCCTGTCTGATGTGGTCAGGCAGCTTACGATGAATGGAATGGAGTATGCTGATACGCAAGTCTTTGCATACCAGTTGAAAGAGTTGCACGGAAAGTTGCCCCAACTGCATGGCTTGTTTATTTATGATACCAAGGGCAGCTGGGTGGCCACATCAGGTGGTTACACACCGGCAAAAGCCAACAATGCGGATCGTGAATATTTTATCTGGCACCGTCGCCACACAGATCAGGGGATTCATCTCGGTCATGTTATCAGAAGTCGTTCCACCGGGGATTTGGTTATCCCGGTATCAATGCGCCTAAACGATGCAGAGGGCCATTTCGCGGGCGTTGCACTTGCGACCGTAAAAGTCGATTATTTCAGGCATCATTATAATTACTATATTCTTGGCCAGCGCGATATACTTGGTCTCATTCTGGCAGACAGCACAGTTCTGTATATTCGCCCGCTGCCGGACACGGTTATAAACAAGAGCTTGTCGGACAGTCCTCTTTTTACATCTGCACTGAAGTCATCTGAAAGTGGCAGTGCAACCTGGATCTCATTAGTGGATGGTGTAGAAAGAATATTTGGCTATGCCCGTCTTGAGAAGTATCCTTTAGTAGTTACCGCCGGTTATGATCGGAACCAGATACGCGCAGACTGGCTGCGGTCAAACATAACCGATGCCGTGCTTAATACGGCCCTGCTCGTCATTATGCTCATCCTCGGATTATTTGTGTTGCGTCAGATCAGCGCCAACGTCAGGAATCAGCTCGAACTGACACAGATGCGAGATGATCTGACCACCATAAATCATACGCTGCAATTACTGGCTCTTCTTGACGGACTGACCGGACTGGCCAATCGCAGGCAGTTTGATGTTTTCCTTGAACAGAGTCTGGAGCGTTCACAGAAAGACAGGACTCCTCTTTCACTCATTATGATCGATATCGACTTTTTTAAGCGCTATAACGATACCTATGGTCATGTGGCTGGCGATACCTGCCTTAAGAGAGTGGCCAGCGTACTGAGTGCTCTCACTCATCGAAAAGGTGACCTGGTAGCTCGTTTTGGAGGTGAAGAGTTTGCGATTATTTTGCCTGACGCCGAGGCTTCAGATGTCAAACGCTTTGCTGACAGGGCTGTAATGACTGTTAGAAACACGGCTATCAGTCATGCCTCAACAGACCTTGTGGAACATGTAGTCACTGTCAGTGCAGGTTGTGCAACTATGATATCAGAGGGAAGAGAAGGAGAGTCGGATATACTGAAAGAACGGGCGGACAGAGCGCTGTATGAAGCAAAGCTTGCCGGGCGTAACCGTGCGCATGCCGGGTGGCAGTAGCAGGTCATTCTGTCCAGCATAGCTATAAGCAACTATCTAATCAGGCCGCTTCTGCGGCCTTTTTCATTGTGGCCTGACACAGCGCTTATCGACCGCAAGCACGATCAAGGCCTCCATTGCTGCCGGGTCGATCAGTCCCTTCCGGGGACTTAATGCCCGCCTCCCCAGCGCCAGATACAGGTTTTCATACAAAAGCCAGCTAACTGCCGTTCCTGCGCTCAGATGATCACTTCTTGCCTGTGCCGTTCTGCCGATCAGGTCTTTTAGTTCATTCACATCATTCATTTAATTTCTCCCGCATACACCCTGCATGCCCGGGCCCAGAATCACATCACGACGCGGAGCAGGGCATCCGGATAAGCCAGAATCCGGATCTGCACGGCAGAAAAGCGGCAAAGGATATGCGCGCTTCCTGCCGTCGAATGGAGGCCACGGGCTGGCTACGCACCCTGCGCGCCCCGAACCTGCAGCTGGCCGTAGGGCTGACGGAAACCGGCCGCGAGCTGGCCGCTGAGCAGGAACGCATGCTGGCAGAACGGCGCACGACGGACGTGATGGTCCTGCCCCGGCCAGGGGCAGGCTTGCGGATGATGCTGACTCCCTGGCTGATGTCCGGCCTGTACAGCTGGACAACAGCTGGACGACAGCTGGCGAATGGCGTGCCGGGCTGAACAAATTCTCCCGGCCACATCATGATACAGATGACTGACACGCCATATTAGGGGGCAGTCTGGATATCGAAAATTATTGTACGTTAAGGCTGTTTTTTAGCCACGCCAGCCTTTGGAAAAGTTATACTCCCGCCGACTCACTGGCAGGTTTGCGTTTTCGATTTACCCGCAGCGCTTCAACGACCAGTGAGAATGCCGGAGAAGGTTGTTTTCTGCTGGGATAATATAAGTAGTAGCCAGGAAATGGTTTGCACCATTGCTCCAGGACGCGAACCAGCCTGCCGTCTTCAATATGCGTTTCAAATTCTTCTTCTGGCAAAAAAGCAATCCCAAGTCCCGCAAGCGCTGCTTCAACAATGTGTTCAGATGTATTAAAAATGAGCTGCCCGGTGACACGCACGTTAAGATCTCCCCCATCCTGATCAAAATCCCAGATATACAACCCGCCTGACCTGACCATTCGTTGATTTATGCAATTATGCTGCGTCAGCTCATGGGGTGTACCAGGGACTGGATACCTCGAAAAATAATCCGGAGATGCCACCGCGGCCATACGCAATTTGGGACCAATGGGAACTGCTATCATGTCTTTATCAATGGTGTCACCCAGTCGAACGCCTGCATCAAAGCGGTCTGCCACAATGTCGCGAAAAGCATGGTTCGCATCGAACTCGATATTAATATCCGGATACTCATATAGCAGTGGTGTCAGTTTTGGCAGCAGCGTGCTGTGCAAAACATTTGGTCCACAGGTGATGCGGACTGTTCCTGCCGGTTTATCACGAAGTTCGGTCAGAATATCCAGTTCGGCTTCAATTTCATCAATACGACTCCCTATAGCCAACAGCAGTCGTTCTCCAGCTGACGTCGGCGATACGCTGCGGGTGGTTCGCGTCAGAAGGCGAATTTGCATACGCTCTTCAAGTCCAGAAATCGCCTGGCTGAGAGCGGATTGAGTGACACTCAACTGTGCAGCGGCACGGGTAAAACTGCGTTCACGGGCGACTGTGACAAAATAAAGAAGGTCGTTCAGGTTGCGTTTCATCAATTACAGCCCTCATTAATAAGCAATGCTTATAAAGCCTTTAAGTATTCATTAGCTAGTAATAATGCCCCTTGTATGTAAAATTTCCAACAATCGATGAGTAAGTGATGGTTAATTAATGCCGTTGCCCTTTTTCATCGTGCTTCACATTTCATTTTCTGACGTTATTCCTGTGAATAGCGTCCGGCCCCGGCTTGCCTGAAAACTGCCGGGGGATTCGGAGTCAGCAATTTATGTCCACATCGTTGAGAGACTCATATCTTCACAAAGAACGCGCGTACTGGAGCGGTGTACTGGCAATGACATTATGCGTCTTTGCGCTAATTGCTTCGGAATTTATGCCAGTCAGCCTGCTGACGCCTATTTCGGGAGAGTTAGGCGTCAGTGAGGGACTGGTAGGCCAGGGGATCGCCATTTCCGGCGTGTTTGCGGTAATGACGAGTCTCTCTGTATCTACACTGGCTTGGGGGATCAACCGTAAGATATTACTGTTGAGTATGACTGCATTGATGGCGATTTCAGGAGCTATTATCGCGTTAGCGCCCAGTTATCTGATTTACATGGTTGGTCGTGCTCTGATCGGTATTGTTATTGGTGGATTCTGGTCGCTGTCTGCCGCCACGGCTATTCGCCTCGTTCCTCAATATCAGGTTACCCGCGCGCTGGCTATTTTTAACGGGGGCAACGCGCTGGCAACTATTATCGCCGCCCCACTGGGAAGTTATCTGGGGTCCGTCATCGGCTGGCGGGGTGCATTCTTTTGTATCGTTCCGGTCGCGGTGATTGCTTCTATCTGGCAGTGGTTCAGTCTGCCGACAATGCCCGCAGATAAAGAAGATAAACGTACCGGCACTGTTTTTCGCCTTTTTGCTAACCCTGTTGTGGCCGTTGGCCTTGCAGCCTGTGGATTGTTCTTTATGGGGCAGTTTTCTTTGTTTACATACCTGCGTCCGTTCCTTGAGACAGTAACACAGGTGGATATCGCCACGTTGTCGTTCACCTTGTTGACCATCGGTGTCACTGGCTTTATTGGTAGCCTGGTAATTGGCATATTTTTGAAATACGGCTTTTATTCCACGCTTATTGCTATCCCTTTCCTGATGGCGGTCATTGCCGTCGCCCTGATTGCTTTTGGTCACAACATATGGATTGTTGCACCCTTGCTTGGTTTATGGGGATTAATCGCCACTGCCGCGCCTACCGGTTGGTGGACATGGATCGCCAGAACTGTGCCGGAAGATGCGGAGGCTGGCGGTGGTCTGATGGTTGCCGTGGTGCAGTTGTCCATCGCACTTGGCTCCACAATCGGCGGATTAGCATTTGACCACAGCGGCTATCAAAGCACTTTTACCATCAGTAGCCTCTTATTAGTGATAGCTGCTGCCTTAGTTATATTGACGTCACGTAAAGATTTCCACCACACCCGATGAGGAATTCCCTGATGAGAATATTTACCTTGCTGTTAGGACTGTTCATCAGTTCATTTGCTGCCACAGGAGCCGATATGTCTAACGGAGCTGATAATTTTTACAAAAGCGATACAGTCACCCAGAAAAAGGTGACTTTTAAGAACCAATATCAGATGAATGTAGTCGGCAATCTGTTTATGCCTGAAGGGATGGATCAGACCGCTAAAAAACCGGCAATTGTCATTGGCCACCCAATGGGAGCAGTAAAAGAGCAAAGCTCAAACCTGTATGCACAGAAACTGGCGGAACAAGGGTTTGTAACGCTGGCGATTGACCTTTCCTTCTGGGGAGAAAGTGAAGGAAAGCCCGGACATCTGATTTCACCGGAGGTTTATTCAGATGATTTCAGTGCCGCAGTCGATTATTTGAGCACTCAGCCTTACATTGATCCGGATAATATTGGCGTGCTGGGTATATGTGGGAGTGGGAGTTTTGTTATCAGTGCGGCCAAAATTGACCCGAGAATGAAGGCCATTGCCACAGTCAGCATGTATGACATGGGGTCTGCTTTCCGGAACGGACTTCATCACTCAGTTACGTCTGAACAACGCAAAGCGTTTATTAAATCTGCAACAGAACAACGTTTTGTTGAGTTCAAAGGTGGAGAAATTGCCTATATCCCCGGTACTGTTAACAAGCTTGATGACTCAACGTCAGCCATCCAGCGAGAATTCTTCGATTTCTACCGTACTCCCCGTGGAGGTTATACGCCACAGGGTGAGAAAGAAGAGGTGACTACAAAACCGATGTTGAGCAGTATTGGAAAATTTATGAACTTCTATCCGTTCAACGATATCGAAACCATTTCGCCACGCCCGATGTTATTCATCACAGGTGATCAGGCGCATTCGAAAGAATTTAGCGAAGATGCTTACAAACGTGCCGGACAGCCGAAAGAGTTGTACATCGTGCCAGGCGCAGGCCATGTTGATCTGTATGACCGTACCGATCTCATCCCTTTTGCTAAACTGACATCATTCTTTAAAGCTAACCTCAAATAATGGTCTGAAGTCGCATCCTGCAGGGTGCGACTAATTTTCGCGAGGGTTATCATATGAAATATCTGTATGCCTTAATATATTGCCTGCTTCTGGCAGATACTTTGGCTGGCCATGCCGATACCTCGACTCCGCCTTTCAAGGTAAGCACAATGACAGTTAAAATGAATATTAACGGCCAGCAATTTTATGTCAGACTTCACGACAACCCTGCTGCTAAAGCATTTGTTGATGCTTTACCTTTGCAATTTGAAATGGATGAGCTGAATGGTAATGAGAAGTTCGCTGACCTTCCTCATGCGTTGCCTTCCAGCCCGGTGCGCCCGGGCTCCATTCAGGCTGGCGATCTCATGCTGTACGGTAAGCAAACGTTGGTTTTGTTCTATACCTCATTTGAATCCTCATATCGCTATACACCGATTGGGAAAGTTATTAACCCAGAGAGCCTCTCCGCTGTAATGGCTAAAAAGAAAGTATGGGTTGAGCTTGATAACAATTAAATCAGCGATCTTTAGTTTGGACTGCCCCCACGGCAGTAGACAAATTCTGTCCTCACGATTGGGCCTGTTCGAAGGCCTCCGGACTGACGCCGCCGAGGTGACTGTGGCGCCGGGCCCGGTTGTAGAACACTTCAATGTAATCGAAGATAGCTGGCCTGCGATGTTTATTAATAAGCGCGAGGTCATGTTCACTCAAAAAGCATATGCGCGTCAGAAGAACGTCATCATCCGGCACAACCAACAAGCGTTCTTTTTCTTCACTACTGAGTATTTGTCTCCGTGGCATAAATGCTTCCTCTGCATATAGTTTATTTAAGTTATCGCTTTGCGCTGACCGAAATCGGTCGGTTTCGTACACTACTCTGCAAATCTGTCCGAAAGTAAGTGAAATTCGTTTCGTACATGCGTTATGATTCGTACATCCATTTCGTACATAAAATATCACTATGTCACGTGTTTTTGCCTACTGTCGTGTCTCTACCCTGGAGCAGACAACCGAAAATCAGCGAAGAGAAATTGAGGCGGCCGGTTTCGCTGTTAAATCTCAGCGACTGATTGAAGAACACATCAGTGGCTCAGTTGCCGCCAGTGAGCGGCCAGGGTTTTCTAAACTGCTCGACCGGATGGAAAATGGCGATGTGCTGATTGTCACCAAACTTGACCGTCTGGGACGCAACGCGATGGATATCAGAAAAACGGTGGAACAACTGGCTGCTTCAGATATTCGCGTTCACTGCCTCGCTCTGGGCGGTGTGGATCTGACAAGCCCGGCAGGAAAAATGACAATGCAGGTCATCTCTGCTGTGGCTGAATTTGAACGAGATTTGCTGCTAGAGCGCACGCACTCTGGTATTGCGCGGGCAAAAGCAGCAGGAAAGCGGTTTGGACGTCCTTCAGTACTGAGTGAAGAACAGCAAAGTACGGTGATTGCACGGATTAACGCCGGGATCAGTATCAGCGCCATTGCGCGGGAGTTTAATACCACCCGGCAAACCATACTCCGGGTAAAGGCAGGGAAGTAGTGATCCTGAGTTCTTATCTGGACGGTCTGCTATGTGCCAAAAGCAGACGTTGATAGCGTTGAGATATGTTAATTTATGGGGAGCCGGTCAACAAACAAAAGGAGAAGAAGATGCAAATCAAGTTTGGGATGTTGTTACTCGCGGTGCTTGTGCCATTGACATCGACTGCAGCAAAAGGGAGTTTGGTTTTTTCGGTCGGTAATGAGAAAACTTCTTTTGACTCTGGATGTGTAAAGTCAATTAATTATGTAGAGAAGGATGAGACAGGTGCAGAGAATTTAATCTTTAGATTTTCCGATGAATGTGGCAAAAGGTTGTCGGACATGACCCGACAGAATATCGGAAAGCATATGACCATCGCCTACGATGATAATAAAATTACTTCCGCTATGATTGCCTCGCGCCTGAGTACCAGTTTCAGAATATCCACAAAAGACATACCAAGAACACTGTTGATGCAAATACTTAATGATTATGATGGTGTTCGTGATTAACCAGAAAAAAGCGGTATGAATCGCCACGGATAATCTAGACACTTCCGAGCCGTTGATAATACTGGTTTTCATATTCTGTCGGTGACATCTGATCGCTAGACGCTCATCCGGAGCATCCGGATTGAACTGTCGCTGGAGCCTGTTAGGTGTCACGATACTGGCTTCTCCCTTGCGTGCCCGTGGGCTACGGTACCCAACCTGAGCCCTTATCCCGGCACGCTTCATCAGTCGCCAGACACGGTTAACTCCGCACTGTTGTCCGGTATCCCGCAAGTCGAGGTGGATCTTGCGATAACCATAAACGCAACCGGACTCCAGCCAGAACTGTTTGATCTGTCCCGTCAGTCTCAGATCTACCTGGTGGCGCTTAGAATGCGGCTGCTGAAGCCAGGCATAAAAGCCACTGGGATGAACATCCAGCACCCGACAGAGCAGACGAACAGGCCAGCAACTGCTGTTGTCACGGATAAAGGCGTACCTCAGTCGGACAGCTTTGCGAAGTACGCCGCGGCTTTTTTTAATATGTCCCGTTCGTCGGTAACCCGCTTCAGCTCCTTCTGGAGCCGGCGGATTTCGGCCTGAGCATCTGACTGTTCTTTATGAGTGGATGAGTCCGGACCGTACTTCTTTATCCAGGCGTAAAGGCTGTGGGTGGTGATATCGAGGCGTGTTGCAACGCTGGCAACAGAATAACCGCGATCAACAATCTGTTTGACTGCTTCAATTTTAAACTCTTCGGGATAACGCTTACCGCTCATGGGCACCTCTCTTTAAGCCATTTTAAATGACTCGGAGGTGTCTGTTAAACCCGTGGCGATTCAACTTTGAACGCCCCGCACCTATCCAATCTTTTTAAAGAAATTCAGGAACCCTCCAGTGATTCGTTAATCGTACATACGATTGTGGCATGATCCCACCACGCATTGTTATTCACTCTTGTTGCAAGCACATTAAAGTGCTCAGCCTGTAGCTCATTTATTAGGCTCTCAAGCGGTTTCAAAGTACGCCAGGGTTTCCCATCTTTCAGTAAATGATGTCTGACCGGATCATAGGCAGTCATGTCGTTAGCAAGCCGGGGAGTTCCGCACATGGAACTGATCACAAATCGCCCCCCAGGTTTAAGTAACCTTTTCACCTCAGCAAAAAAAAGTCTCCGTTCATCATCTATCAGGCAATGCAAACAGCTGCCATCAATAATAAATTCAAACGTTGCATCCTCACACTGACCGATATGGCAAACATTTCCAACAATAAAATGTGCGGAGAGGGCTGCCTGCTGGAAATGATTTTCTGCCCATTTGATGGCTGTTTCGGAGAAGTCCACACCCCATACGGCATACCCTCGCTCGGCCAGCCCCTGAGACGCCATGGCTCCGTTTCCACATCCCATTTCTAGCACTGATGCTCCGGGCAGGGGTAAATGATTATTAAAGCTAAGCCAATGAAAGATTTTTTCTTGCTGCGTTTTTGCCCTGAGAAAATCGTCCCCAGCCCATGCGGCATAGCCTTCAGCTAACAGTTGCCTGTACTGCTTTTCATAGGCATTCATAATTAAGGTACCTTCACAATCAATAATCCCTTCAATTTATACGTCATTTCTTGGTGGGGTAAAGCTGGTTGTGATAAATACCTTGCAAGCAGACGCAAAAAAGTCCGCTTCACGCTCAGAGCTGCCTGTCATGTCTGCTTAAGAAACGGCCTTAACGTAGGATATTTTCCGTTTTCCAAGCGGACCCCATTTTGACAGGCAGCTTTGAGCGAGGAGCAGAAGTTGTCACCTGGGTGAGATTAAGTTAATTATATATTTGCATGAATGCGATAACATCAGGTAAATAAAAATTTTGGAAAACAAAGAATGAAAATGAATGCAGGAACTCTTCTCGATTATCTAAATGCAACACTTGAAAACTCTAACGATCACGCACAGGAACATCCTCAGCTAATGTATATGGTTCTTCAGATGGATCAGATATTTCAAAAAGAGTTTTTTGACCATGAATTTGATGTGAACCCTATTACCGGTTTTTTGGCAATGAATTCCTATACTCTGCTGCTTAGCGCAGTACGGCAGGCGCTATCTGGACACTTGGTGGCAGTCTTTCCGATCGTTCGCACCGCGCTTGAGTCCGCCTGTTATGCTTACCTGATCGCCCATAACGAAGCGATGGAACAGATATGGTTAAATAGGCACAAAACTGAGAGCGCACTTCATAAATGTCGCAAAATGTTCTCCGTGAAGAAGGCCTCAAATGAATTAAAATCCATTTCTCCTGAAATGGCTGAATATGTGATGGCTAACTATGAAGCTGCTATCGATTTTGGAGCACATCCAAATAATAAAGCTATCTTTAATCACTTGACGGACATAGGTGAGGTAGATGAAAGATTTCATGGCTTCGAGCTTACCGGTGTTTATGGACGGAATAGCTGGCATGTGAACTATGCACTACTTGTCTGCACGGAGGTAGGCCAGGCCATAGCATTCCTGCTTGCTGCATGTGCCGATAAACATCCTCTAATTCATGATCGGTTAGAAGTGTTCACGAGTTGGGTTGATGAAAAAAATCGAATGGCTGACAAAATCAATGGTGAACCAATCGACTACACTGGGCCGATGTATTGTTCAGTTATACCACCAGAATAACAATTATGCAGGTGACCTAGCCCCAATTGTTTAGCAGAACCAGATGTTATTAACGTCCGGTTTTGGCACAGAACGGAAATGCATAGCGAACAAGATCCGCTGTGAGCGATCTGCGGATATTGCTAACAGCATTCTGTGTGAATTTTGTAGGCAATGATCTGAAAATAGGGATTAAAAAACCCGCCGAAGCGGGTTAATAGGATTATTGCAGGCAGTAGCCGACTTGGGGGCTGGTATCGCGTGATATAATGAGAACGATGAATTTTTGTACCGTCTTCTGAGTTTCGTTCGGCGTCCAGCCACTTAAATCCACCAACATTCCTTTGTTCCATGGGAGGAAACCTTTGGCGCCGACACCCAACTCACTCAAGCGGTCTTCAAATACATGCCCTTTATCGTTATAAATGCGAACATCACAGATATCATAAAGGCGAACAGCCCAGATTTTAGCACCCTGAACAGTCTGGTTATCATCGCAGACTAAGTGATCAAACCAATTAAGCAGGAACATGTAAGCTCTGCTGCTCAAACCCTGATGCTGGAACGGTCGCTCAACCTTAACTCCAGCCACTTGAGGGGCAACCACTTCTATGCCGCTGTCATCAGTGAAATAATAATCGCGCAGGGCTATTCTTCCGGCCGACTCATTCTTGGACTCATCAAGAAGCCCTGAAGCCAACAAATGCTCTACAATCTCAACATCCGACGCATCATCCTTCATATCAAGAATGACATCCGTTACTGCGTCATAATCATCATTGGTTGCGCCCACTCGATCAATGGTGACATAGGTATGAACCTCGTCTTCAGGATCAACAAGCGTCAGCTGTGTTAGCTTGTATAGTGCTATGTTGGTGAAGAGATACCCAGAACGAACAAAGCAAGTCTCCCCTTCATGGGCAAACTTGCCTATATCTTTGTCGAATGACGAAGCTTGAATTAGTGTAGGAGCCATTTAGCGTTATCATTAGCATTGTTCGTGCCAACGATAGTATCACGCTTGCTCAAAAATTCGCGAATAGAAGATTCGATAACCTCTGAGAACATAGACATATGACGTTCTAGCTCAGGGTACTGTTTGAAAGGCTTCACCGTAAAACGGACACGACCATTAAGAACAATTGCTTCGGCAAGTGGTTTTACCTGGGCGCGGGCATTCTCAACATCGTCCTTAAAGGTAACGATGAATTGCAAGTTCTGCGGCTCTAAAGCCTCGTTGTCGAGCGTGCGCACCTGTACCGTCTTTGCGTTAAGCAAATGAGTAGCGATGACACTCGTGCAATCACGAATAGTCTGAATTGAGCGCTTAGCGTCTTTTAAGTTCAGAGAATTACGCATGTTTCCACCTTAGCCGAGTGCGTATTTCAGCGTGTTCGGCGACCCCCATCTGGGGCTGAGAGGCTACGATTATGCTTCGTAGGAGTATTAATGACTCTTGACGGATTCGTCAGGAGTTCAATAAATCTACTCTATGAGAGTGCTCATTGCAAACAAATAAGTTGCAAAACTCATACTGGCAGTAAGGAAAAACGGCGTCGCCGCACCCTAGCGGGACGCCATTCAGACCCTTGTCAGCCTGGTCTTTTCCCTTGCACGTTGTAAGAAAAGATCTGGCGCTTCGCTTACTGCGTCAGCGAATCGCTATGGCTAACGTAGGGGTGCGTTGGGGAAACGTACAATATTGTACGGTAAGTCTTTTTTTTGAACAGGCTACGGTGTACTCCCGAGCTATACGCCTTTTGCCGTGAGTTTTGTCTAATCGGATAACCTAAATGCGATACTGCTAAGGCGATAATTTAAAAGCGATAGACATTGTTATTAAATCAATTGCTTCCGGGCTGATGTGGTTAAATAATGCACTTAACGTACAATAATTTTCGATATCCAAACTGACCCCATGATAAAGCTTTTTCATGGCGCAAGGCTTTGCTCCGAACCAGACGCGTCGCCGCGAATGCGGTGTCTGGTGAAGGGCGTAAAAAAGCCCGCGTTGAGCGGGCGTTGTGGTCTCAGGCTACAGAACCAATAGCCATCGAATAGTCACCCGTCGAAACATGCTGAACGGCACCGGCCATCAGCGTAGCCGTGAAAAGCCCCGTTGTTTTATCCGTAGCTTTGACCGTCGTTTCCCGCGTGACCAGCTCGCGGCGCTCCTGATCCTCGCTGACCTGCCGCGTTATCATGGATGCCTCCCTGAGAGGTTTTGCCAATCCAACCTTCAGAAGGATATATCATCACTTTTAAAATCTGATCCCAACGGTGGCGTGTCCGGTGCAATGTGCATGCTAGTAGTCTGAACAGCTGACTATCGTAACTAAAAAGCAGATGAAAAGGTGCAAAAATAAAATGATAAATACAAATAATGCTATGCTTAGGGGGTTAAATAATATTATGTTTCTTGATATTCTTTATACGCTGGCGCTAACTTGAGCAGTCATTTCAGTTTTACCTAACATAATGTTTATAAAATTTAAATTGAATTCTAATATACAATTTTTCGTAATTCTTTGGCTATCTCTGGCATACTAAAAGCAAGGAGACACATATAGTATTATTATTTAATTTCGCATAAAGCATTCCGCAACCCTGCCGATAATAGGAATGTCATCAGCGAGGAATGTTATGAACTGTTTTCATTTATTTAGTTTAGCCATTGAGCAGAAAAACAAAATTCAGGCAATGATGATCCTCCGGGATAAAGCAGAGTCCGTTGCAAAAAAGATACTCATTAAAGCCAGGGTGAAAGTTCCTGATTATTCTGGGCGCGCATTCTGGCTATGGGTACAAAATTATATTACTACCCAGTGTTCACCACCAGAGGATCAATATGAGAGACAGCAAGATGTTGCGACATCCTCTATTTGTAATAGAGAGGCGCTATCCGGGGATATGCAGCCCCGGTGCGCTGGACATGCTCAAGCTACAGGCACTGGCCGCGATGTTGGTGGATCACGTGAATACCCTGTTTCTGCACCCACCGGCACCGGAACTGTATGCGCTGGGCCGGATGGCCTTTCCGCTGTTCGTTCTGGTCTGGGCGATCAATGCGGGACAGCGACCGGAACGTCTCCAGCACCGGGCAAACCGACTCTGGGGATGGGCACTGCTGACGCAGCCGATATTTGTATTTGCCTTCCGGGAACAGCAACCGTGGTACGCACTCAATATACTGTTTGTCTTCGCCGGCGCCACACAGCTGCTTGCCCTGCGGCACCGTCACGGCCTGGCTGGCATTATTGCCGGCACGGGAATGCTCGCGCTGCTGGTCCTTCCTCTGACGCCGGCAAGTTACGGTATACAGGGGATCGTACTCTGCCTGTCGCTGGCCACTTTTTTCGCCGCCCGTACCGGCAGGATACAGGCGCTTTCCGCTGCTGCTGCGGTTATCTCGCTAATCACCCTGAACGGCTCAGCACATCTTCTCAGCCGCCCTCTGGACACACTGGTTGTCGCGGTTCTCCCCACACTGCTACTGCCGGTTTTTGCCGTGTTCACAGCGGGTTCACTTCAGCCTGCCGGTAGCACGCGTTTTTTACCGGGCCGCTTCTTTTACGTCATGTACGGACTGCATCTGCTGGTACTGGGGTGTTTTCTGTGAGGCTTAAGACCGTCCGGACTTTTGATGCGCGCAGCGCATAAAGGCGACAGGGGCTGCCAGGTCTAACGCTGGAGTTTGCTGTCGCCGTAGCGCGGCTTTGCCGCCCAGGTTTGATAGGTTCCGCCATTCCCCCCTCCATCCTGCTAAGCCATACCCGCTAAAAACGACACAGGAGCTGTTTTGCGCGGTCGGAGTGGTCACGGCAAGGCGTAAGCCGCCGCCGGGGCGTATCTCCGCGTGCGAGCGTTTACGCGAAGCTACGAGCGTGTACGCAGGTAATGATGCGATGTGTACCTGCAGCGATATCTAAATCTAGTTACAACATCCCTCATAAAGCCACTCTGTTCCGGGCCTTCGGCCCGGGGCGGGGCGGCTTTTCGGGGGAAAGGCAGTGCGCAGTAGCGACCACGGTGCACGATCGGGGACCCGCCGCGTGCGGTGGGGGCTACCTCATTCTGAGCGCGTGGCCGTCAGGCCGCTGCTGGCGAAGGCGTTATCCACAGAGCTCATGGCTCTTATATTTAAACTACCTGTAGGTAGTAAACATAAATCACTACGCATTTAGGCTTCTGATTGCATAGAATTTTCTAAGCCGTTTGCATTTATATAGGGATAACCTGAAAAAAGGATCGCACGTTGGCAAAAAGGATCGCACAGAAAACGGGAAACAGGCTGGAATGTGGTTACAAAACAAGCTGCGCCGACGCGCGGATACGGGGAAGCCTCTGCCTTCCGGCAGATAATGAAGTGAGGGGAATTATTCCTGCTGTCGGGCCACCGTCTGTATCCAGAGCAGACGCTGGTTAACCAGCTTACGGAATCCGTCAAGGGTCAGGCCTTCGTGAAGGCCCTGGCTCAGCTCGTGCTGGATCTGGCAGGATATCTGGTGTCGCAGATCGGTTTCGTCTTTTCTGGCCGCCAGCGCGGCAATTTTGCGTTTACGGCGGATGTCCTGCGCCGTTTTGCGCCGCTGCCAGGCGATTTCGACCAGCTTTTCCTTCTGCCGGCGCGTGGCCTCAGTCCGGGTGAGCGGTTTCTCGCCCTTTTTGGCCAGCCCGAGGTTAATCCAGGCCAGCTGCTGGTTACGCGCTTTTTCCCAGGCCTGCGGATTACTGCCGGCCATATCAAAGAACCGGTCTGTGACCTCGATGTCTGCCGGGAAGAACTGGCGGGTCACTTTGTCCCAGAGAAGTTTATAGGTGATGAGGCCGAAAGCGGCCAGGTCATGAGCAGCCCGGGTCGCGCGCGTAATGGATTCATTACCGGCGGCTGAGGTTGTGGCCAGACCGGATTCACGCGCAAGCGTGGTAAAGCTCACCGGGATGGTGCCGCTGACAATGTTAAGGTGATAGACCATCGCCTGAACCAGCGCGTTAATGGCCCGCGCGCGATGTTTATTGAAATGACGCTGACGCACCACAGGCTTGTTTGTCTTGTGATGAAAGGCATCATAGAAGTAGAAGCCTGCCCAGCGCGCTACGTCACGGCCGGATACCGTGTCAACGAGCTGCTTGTTATAAGCAGGAAGATTATGCTTGTGGTGTGCAGGCCGGGTGAACACCGGCTCGGGATTGACCACATAGCATTGTCTTGGTGTGATGTTAATTTGTTCAGTCACCGGCTCCAGAACTTATGGCGGCCGGGTGTTGTGTTATATGGTGCATGCGTTATAATCCTTCACAGGCAGCGCGCCTGCTTTATGACCCCCTGAATATCTGCTGCTTCCGCCAAGTTGCTAAACAGATTTCAGGGGGTTTTTGCATTCTGAGTCAGGCAAAACAACCTTCATCATGTCCCGGACGATTTCAAGATACGTCCCATCTCTTAATCCATATTCTCGCCGCCCGTTCGCATGTACAGGCAGCGAGTCTTGATATCCTTCTTACCCTGAATCGTTCGTCCCACCACAAGACTCGTTATTCAGCCGGATAACCGGTTTGCGATAAGTCAGAAATCTCTATAAGTAAGCAACAAATACCCCACCACAAGGTTTATGTTGCTGACTGAGTCTACCCAATTGGCAAGGCATTTTCTAGCCAAACAGACCGCCCGACAGAAACATGATCAAATTACTGGCTGTTTTAAAAAGCTGGCTCCAATAAGCTACTCATTCAAATGAGCTACTATCACCAGTCCGGATTCCTTACCCCTCTCTGTAGAGTCAGTACAGCATCGGACGATTGACTGATTAATATCCCATTGCCGTTGGAAGGGGTCAGTTTGGATATCGAAAATTATTGTACGTTAAGGCTATTTTTTGACCTTTCGACTTTAGCTGGTCTCAGCCGACGAAACTTACCGGAAGCCGGTAACTGGGTTTCTTATGAAGTAAGAGACGGAGTGAGAGTAAGTAGAGTAAGGGTTGTTTATCAACCAGCCACAGGAAAGGTTGTTACATTACAGCTTCTCCTGATAATGCGCCAGTGCCAAGTAGCTTTAAAAAAATACAAGGTAATTAAATGACTGAATTAGATGAAAAAATAAAATATTTTGGCAGTCTTTTTAAGAATCGCCTAGATAATGAATTACTTCAGGATGCAATTAATTATGTAGATCATGGTGAGAGGAGATTAGCCTTCGAAACAGTTTGTGATCATCTAAGTGAATATGAGGTACCGATAAACAAGGCAGAATATGATTTAGCTATATTTATTTGTAATGGGCTTAAAATAGATGCTGATGATATTAGTTTAAGACATTTAAAAGCATTAATTACATGATAGGGGATTCGGCCTGCGGCCACAGCAGAAAGGCTTTATGCCCATCCGGCTGCATCAGGCTGCGCCGGGTCACAGTCGCAGGCTCCTTCTCGTCTCGCCCGTTTACCCCACCCGCCCCAGTTATGTGTGGTCATGCAAAGTCAAACCCCGGTCTGGCAGGTGTGCCACAGAGCGCCGTGCCGTCGCTTGCGGGCCTCGCTGACCTGCTCCTCGTTGATTATCATTTTGTATGTAAGCATTGCGGCACTCAGTTTGTATTAGGAGCTGAAACATATCATGGCAGTGGTGGCTATTGGTCACCCGAGAATGAAAAACCATACGCAACATATGACGAAATATCGTCCTTGGTAGCCAAGACTAGTTGTTGTGGACTGCTTTGGGCCAAGGGCGGACGTGGCCAACTTCATCCTTTGTTAAATAAAGGGGAGCAGGTCAGGCCAGCGTAGAACCCCTAAATGCGGGTTTGAGCATTGATAAACGCAGGTCGCTACAGGGAGTTGACTTCAAAGATAGATCGATACCAAGAGAGATAGTCTGAAGCGCGCAGGGCCTCAACTGCGATGATATCTGACATTTGTACGTCAATGACTACGATACCCGCCATTGCAGCTTCAATGGCAATCTTGCTAATAGCTGTCTGGATGTCACCGCGGCCTCTAAGACTAAGGTGTAACGTCACATCCGAGAGGGATACTTCAATAAAAATACCCGCCCCACCAACGATGGCGGTGTCATCCGCCTGCCATATAAGTCCAGGGAATAGTTGTTCGGCATATGCCTTGTAGTTCGATCGTGCGAAGGAACTGTCCTGCTCTAGTTCACCGATCGAATTCACTACACCCGTTGCTTTTACCAGCACGAAGTCAAGACTCATTATTTATTCCGACTTACTTTCATGAACGGACATTTTAACTTTTCCTGGCCAATAAGTTCCATCAACTCTTTGGCCTGATGCTGAATCGACCAGCCGGTCAGAAACGTCGGCGACGGAATAATCGCGTTCCGTTATCTGATGAACGGCTTCTTCCTTAAATTCAGGTGTAAATCGTGGTGTGCCCATTCGCCCCACCTATGCTCAAACTATAAGGCAGGATCGTCTACCGGGGTGGAGTTGTAAGTATCCCGGTAAACCGGACTATTCCCTTCTGGAGATCTTCCGGTATGTGGATTGGATTACCCTTAAAGCGAACTTCCCCTCATCGCGCAAAGCGGACCTTTAGCCGAGGTAGACAGTCCGTTCTGCACCAGAAACAGAAGAGGCATAATAACTCTTATGTTAAAAGCAAGGGACTGGCAGAGTCATATAACGCTGCCAGCTGGTCGTTACTTGAGAATGGCCGTTAGGAGACTGCTGAATACAGAACCCGTTACGAAAGCTCGCTCCGTCGTGACTTCCTCTTTCCGCATGTCCGCTAGCCTGGTGAGCGCACTTTCAGCATCGGCAGCGCGAACCTCTTCAAACTGCTTTTCCCAGCCGTCATTGGCCAGTTGAGCGGATTTTTCCGCGTCAGTTCTTTCCAAGGCGGCGATATGCTTGCCCTTTTTAAAAAAACAGAACTCCGGCATGGTGTACTCCGTGAATAGGGTTGCACTAGGGAGTAGCATATCTGAACCAGCCTAATTTTGTACAGTGGAGCCTTCCTGACGAGGCTCGGTGCTGGGACTTTATGTTTATTTGTCGTCAGTAAATGTCCGCTCCTCGCTCAAAGTTGCCCCTCAGCTCCACGCCAGGCGCGGAGTAAACGCATCCGTGTAAGTGCACAATTTTCATGTGCCACTAAAGCAGCGTGTTCCCATCGACATTCAGTCAGCTTTATACGCCTGCCACTCGCGCCAGACATTCTCAGGATCAATATCGCGGTAGCCACGCTCTCTGATTATATCCTCGGCTGCTTCGGCCGGCAGGCGGATGGCTGTAGCGTCATCGCGGATGGACTCAACCTCATCGCGGGTCAATTCCCGTCCCATGTCCTGTTCTTTATCAATCAGGACTATGATCAACGCAGGGATAAAAACAATCTTCATGCTGATAAGCCTCTGAAATATTCGCATGCCACTGTATCACTGACAGTTTTGATATAGTTTGACCTGTTCCCAGTTGATTGATACACGGCATTGTGAGCAAGATCTATGGCGACTCAAGTACGAACGTCTGCTGATCGCTCATAGCGTACATATCTGAATTCCTTAATTGTGAGTGTTAACATCTGAAAAGCGCAGGATTGACCAAGTTGTACGCTATAAGACACGATTGAAACGACGCTTCTGGTGTGTCGGCAGATTTAATCCAAGAATCGGGCTGAATTGTTAATGGCTGCAATGATACTAAATCCTACCTCAGCTGTAGCGTTTTGTTAGCTAAAAGGAGTAAACATGGAAGTAAGGGTAGAACTGTGTCCGCCAGATGAATGGGAATCCATGGTGAAAATTTTTACCGAAATGGAAGAACACTATTATGGTAAGGGCATCATTCAGGAACCACTGTTGAAGAATTACCTCCGCAATCGACTGTTCAGTCAGCTCTCCGGTACTCTGGTGCTCAGGGCTCGCTACGACGCTCATATCGTTGGGCTGGCGTGTTGCAGTATTCTCTACCCTTCTCCCCGGTACAGTGGCCAGCTGCATATCAAAGAGCTTTATGTCTCCCAGAGTGAGAGAGGTAAAGGCATAGGGGAATCCATAATGCGTTTTATGGCGAAACTCGCTCTTGAACATGAGTGTCGTAGCCTCAGCTGGAATGCCGAGAAATCAAACGCCGGAGCAAACCGTTTTTATCAGTCTTTAGGGGGCACAATAAATGACGGTATTGTGAATTATTATCTTCATGGTGAACTCCTGCGTAAACTAGCTTCCGACAGTTCGGCAGAGCCTAGCGGCTGTACTGGTTAAGCTATCGCACTGATTTGGCTTGCCAGGGAGGCAGAGGAAATCTGCAGAATGTTGATGCCGTGTCCGCTCTGTGCCAAAAGCGGATGTTGCAAAGCCACGCTAGTTAGGTTTACATATTGTATTCCCAATGGATATGGATTCTACACATGAAAATACGATTGTTACTGCTTATATTTATCATCAGTTCCCAGTCGTGGGCAAGTCAGCCCTCCCCAAAGGAGCAAGCTAAACAAATGGCTGAAGCAGCATGCCTGTACCAATATAATGTCATCTACTCTCGCTTTGCTTTGGGTTTTTCTGAGGAAAAAGCAATTCAAGCATCGTCTAAAATACTAACTAATTATCTGGAGAGTCATAAAACAAACGCAGGCGATTTTTTTCTCTCATCGATTCATAGAAGTACAATTGCACAATTACGGGAATTAGAAGTAAATAAAGAGGCAGTGCAGCAACTAAGATCTCCCCCGCCAAGTTTTAAGGATGATTTTTTATCGTCTTGCAATGAAATGAAAACCGAGCAGTTGGAAACTATGCATGTTTTTGGTTAAATTCAGCAGATATGCAGATATGGTTTTTGAGGACCATCACATTTGTTATTTATGTTCCTCGCTCATAGCGTACCGGGCAGCCGTTTGGACTGTCCGCTCAGTGCCAGGAGCGGACCTTTAAAAAATTGTTTGAAGTTATCAATAGAGAGTTAGTGACAACGTAATGGCGACCTCGTCATCACCATTACGAGTAGTTGAAAATGCGCCTGTAATCAGGAAACAATATCTCAGTGTTTATGAAGAAATTAATGGAATGAGGAAGCAAGGAGTGAGAGCGAATCCAATGGTAATTAAAATGTGTATGCTGGCATTTGTGGTTAGTCTGGCAATGGGTTGCGCACCATTACAACCTTCCGGATGCCATAAAACCACTGCACTGGGTAATTGCGGTTCTGGCAATTGGGATGATCGGGATGAGTGGGGCGCGCAAGCGCGGGCGATCAGAGCAGCGATAAATGCAAAACTTACTGAGCCACAAAACTGGAAAGGGAAGAAGTGTCGGTTGCATATAGAGTTTGCGCAGAATGGCACGGCTTTAAACATATCAACCAGTGACGGTAATAAAGCATATTGCGAAGCGGTAAAATCAGCAGCCCAGAAAGCCACATTTCCGGCCTTCACTAATGAGGCAGTATACCGCGATTTTCAAAAATCTCGCTTTGATTTGCGCGGCTAGTTATACCATGAACATGAGTAGTTCCGCAGTTCGCTCATAGCGGATCGTGACCTGCGTTAGTCTGCTCTGACAGAAGCGGACATTGCTGACACAACCGGGATGTTAATCAAGCGGGGGCAGAGTGGTGAAGAACTTTACGAAGCGTTTTCTTACTTCCTTATAGCCGTTATTTTCATAAAATTTGTGTGCTCTGGTTCTTCTTTCATTGCTTGAAAGTTCAATCTGAGAGCATTTTTTATCGAGGGCGATGCGCTCAGAGGCAATCAGGAGTTGCTGGCCTATTCCCTCCCCACGTGACGACTCATCTATGACCAGAGCTGAAATTAATGCCCATAAGCTATTTTCATGAACAGGTCTGATAAAGTTTACAACAACAACTCCACAAACTTCCTTATTTAATTCAGCCACTAAAGTACAAAGCGTACTCTGCGTCTCACAGATACGCTGTTCCAAGCTCTCAGTGTCTGTCTGATAGCCCAACTGTAGAAAAAGCTTTTTTAGAGAGGGAACATCTTTTGATTCTGCCGCCCTTATTAAAATCATTGTGATCATTTCCTAGAGGAGGGTTCAACAAAAATACCCAGATTTCATCAATCAAATCAATAAAATTTGCAAACCGCACGAGGAAAAAGACAGTTCAAAATACCCGTCCAAGAAACAGGCTTAACCAACCTGCTGTCTCCAGTATGGATTTTGATGTGATGTCCGCTTTTCGCTCAAAGCTGCCTGTCAAAGTGGTCAAGCTTTACCATAGCTCAGAGGTACAAAAAATAACCTTAACGTACAATAATTTTCGATATCCAAACTGCCCCCTTGGAATGTACAAACGGACGGAAACGGCAGGGAGTTCCAAACATTTAACCCGGAAGCGGGTATGAGATTTCTCATGAACGTTTCAGGGTTGGACAAGGCGGCCGCGTTCAGGCCGTAGAATATGCAGGGTGACACTGCGCCAGCTCATCTCTTGTGTAAGTAGCTGGACGAATACGAACACATTACCGGTAAACGAGCCTGCAGTTTTTTCTAATTCTGAAGTCGATGATGGTTTGGAAGGCTTCACGAATTATATAACTGCCTTGTGATAGTTAGAGAAGCTTAATATTACCGAAATATAATGACAACCAGCACATATGTGATTCTATAGCTTAGCTATAATCTGTGAAAGGCAGGTGTAGAGAGACTTGCATCTTAATAAGATAATACAAGGATTAAGCTGAGATAATGAATCCCAGCTTAGAGAAAAATCAGCCACGTGCCATGATGAAACAGAATACTGTAGCAAAAAACATCACTATAATAAATATGACTGCAGAAGGAGTGAAGCCTGAGCCATCACTATGAACGTTGTCTTTATATTCACTTTGCTGCTCAACAGGGAGTTTAAAGGCGGTAAGCAGATTATCTATGCCCAGAGATTTAAAATAAAAAATATCGTTAAATGGCGTCAGATAAAAGATATCTGAAATTGAACCATCTCGAGTATACTTGTAATCACTCTTTCCGCTTTTCGCATCTAAAACCGCCTTTTCCCCAGGCATTACAAAAACAGGAGGTGTAAATCCTTTTGTTGAGAAATAAAGAACAGTATCGCTGGAATTTTTTATATATTCAGCTTGACTGTATTTATAGTAAGGTTTGGACTTCGCATGCCTCGTAGTGCCATTTATTACGTATGATCCTGCGACATCAGTAGTTCTTAAGTTAGAAATACTTGATATTATCGAGGATTTGACTGCGCCACGAATTTGTAAAGCCCATCGGTGCCCGTCATTAATAATTTTATCGACAAACTTCTTAAATTGAGCTGTGTCTCCTTTATGATAAACATCATTTAGTTCGAGAAGTATTATTAACTGTGAAACCTTGTCAATCTCTTCATCTATTAATGAACAGCCTTTGCTTTTTATCTCTTTGCAAAAATCTTGAAAACGGAAAATGTTGTTTTTTAATCTTTCAATAGCTTTAGGAGTATCTTCATTTGGCGGGGTATCAAATAATCGCAGGTAGTGCAGTGTACCTAAAATTTCTCTTGCCTTAAGCCAGATAATAGGTTTTCCTGCTTTACTAATACCTTTTTCAAAAGCAATACCATAAAAAAACAATGCTTTTTCCCAGTCTTTTTCAGTTCCTTCGCCATGCAACGAACAGTAGCCCAAATTATAGTAAGCCTTCGGATTGCCATGATCGGCTTCTTTACTCCAGATGTTATGAGCCTGATAAAAATCTGAGGGTAATTTCTCACCAACAAAGAATAACTCACCAGATTTAATAAGTTTATCGAAATTATCTTCCATTTTCTAGGTCCTCGAACAGGTATTAAAATTAATTTACAGCGTCTAATAAAATAGTTTAATTTACAGTAATGCAAATGTTAAAGCAAGAATATTGAGAGGCGGTATTTGATTGGCCATCAATATCTTATTATTTCTCCAATTTTTTCCTTATAAAAATTTCATCATTTTTATATCCTGTTCATGTAAGCAAGATGAAGGTCGCGCAGATCGTTAAGTAAAATATTTTAAAAATACGTAACTACAGCTTAGTTACCATTTCAGCATGTTGTGCTTGAAGTATGCATATGTATAGCTAAAAAGGGATTCTATTGAAAAGTTTTTATCGTATCAAACTGGTGAGTTTATACTCAGTAAAAACTCACGTTAGTACTGATTCATCCGCTCGTTATCAGCATAAAAGGCAACTGGAAAACATTGTGTAAACTCAGACAATATAATATATGCACAGGAATCACGTCACGACAGAGTTCCCGGCAAAGGTGCCGGGATTTGATAAAGTAGACCGTTTCAGAACAAAATAAGTGGACAGATTATTGATCAAAGGTATGGAAACATCTTAAATGCCGACCATAAATTATCATTGAGCGCAACTAATCCCACTGAGATATATGCAAGTAAAGCGAGGAATCCTAGCAAGGATAAAATAGGTTTAGTAACTTTCCGTCTAAATTTATAGATTATGAGTGTCATTACAGTCATCATGATTGCCTGCCACACCAGATGTGTACCCGGATCATATGGGTCAAACGCACTCGCAACCATCATTGGTGCAGTAATAATCGAATATGCTGTTTTAAGTACAAACCATATAATTCCACCAGGGACAGCGATTATACCTCCCTGAGAAACTAACATACCCGCAGAATTCAGTCCGGGAATGAAAATCAAACCAAAAATAACCGCCCAAACCAAACAGGTGAGCATGAGATAACCAAGTGCAGCACCTATAACTGCATCACCTTCACCGTTTGATGCCGAAGGCACGGTGCTTGCAAGTGGTTGTGACTGAGGCTTGCTTGATGTGCTGTCTAAATATCCTTGATGCCATCTGTCCGCATTGTCAGCCTGCCATTTATGATCATGTGGTGCAAATGGCTGGTCGCTTGTTACATATTTACCATCACTGTCTTGTCTTACACTCATGATTAACCCTCTTCAATTTTATTTTGCTGAGAAATGTAGTTATAAAGTTTCATAGCCGTAAAGATGAGATTAGCAAAATCAGGATGCCACATAACACATCACATGATTTATGCCCGCCAGTGACTAAATATTTCTCAACGAGGTGCTGTATAATAAAGGATATTCCGGAACTGAGCGCATTCAGTCTTTCTGAATAATTAAACGTGAATAGACAGTAGCTTTACCCGGATCCATCTGGGAAGTCGATGCCATTTGATCGCTTACTTGCACAATTTTCCAGCCTTGTTTTGTCAGTTCAGGAAGAGTACCTTTGACGCCTCCCCCGCAGGTGAAAACGGTACTGTCATTAATATCTTGCCGACCGCTTGCCAAAGCACTGACTTCAGGCGAACCACAAAAATGCGCTTCTCCGGCAACAACCGATGCGCTCATACTCAGTAAGGCCGTAACAATTAATGTCTTTTTCATTTTCCTCTTCTTTGTGATGGTTAACTCCGCCAGAAAAATTAATCTTAATGCATGATCTATTTATAAGTCCAGACGCTATATTAATTTGGAAATCGTAAGTCTGAGTCTCCATAAGCTGGATTGTGTCAGGTTTGGCTTAAATCCATTTTTAGCCAACTGATGTTCCGTTGGTTTGACAAGTTTAAAGCCAGCTTCTGTGAGACATGTCACCTTTTCAGCGCAGGGTAAGGACCCTGTCATTTCAGTCAGCATAAAAGATGATCCGGCTGTTATCCTCTGCTATGGGTGTTACGGGTGTAAAGACTGTGCTGCAGCACTTTATACATTTATAGAAATCGGGTTTTAGGGTAAATGTAATGTCCTGCCTTGCGCTCTTTGAAGGGCGCTCAGCCCATCATAATACCATATTAGCTTTGTCTTGATAATAAAATTTGAACAATGGTGAGACTGCCAGGGGCATGTAGCCAAGGATAGATATCTTTGGCATTTACGCAACTACCAGTATTGGTTGTTTATAGTAATAATATAAAATGCATTGGGACGTTCCAGCATTGTGGCAGATGTGTAAAGATAATATAGTATGGGAGGTTTTCACGATGCATGGCACCGGAATTGTTGTCGCTTAACAAGCTCATAGCTTATTATCAAAGAAGGAATTATGAAAAGAAGAATACTGCTCCCCTCGGTAATGGTTTTGTTATCCTCTGCGCTGGCAGGCTGCGGAGATAAGCAACCTGATTGTAATTCAGAAAGTTTCTCTAAATCAGTAATTGACTTAATTGGTGATAACCTTTTCCGTAGTTATGACGAAACTGATGTCAAATTCAGCGATAAAGAAGATTTTATCAGGCGCAACCATCTGGAATTGCGTAATATAAAAGAGACATCGGCAGATGAAAAAAATCAGACAAAAATATGTAATTTTGATGTAAGTATTCAGCCGGTTGCTCCTGTTACCTATCGTCTTGAACTTAAAAATCAGTCAGCCACCGCAGCAATAGATAGCAACGGTAAGGAAGTTATCTCCGCTGCCACTAATTTAGGTTATGGTATGCTGGATGATGCAGAGAGAGTGGAGCGTGGTAATCCTTCTAAGGAACAGCAGGAAGCGCTCGATGCGTTAAAAAAACAGGAAAAAGCACGACAGGATAAAACAGATGCTCTGAAAAAAGAAGTGCTTAATTTCCCTGCAGAAAAATACCAGTTTGTCAGTGAAAAGGATTTAACCTGGCTATTTCTCGCCCGGGTAAAAAACCTTGACCCAAAAGAAATGCTGAATCTTGTCGATGCGGAATACTATAATGAGCAGGATGAGTTCAAAAAAAGAGACATGGAAAAAGTAGCCATACCAGCCATGATGGAAAAGATTGAGCAATATAAGCGTATTAAATTTATTAAACTGGTGTCGGCCTCAAGTAAACTTGATATGAAACTTGACACGATTTCTGGTGCTCCGGTTCTGGAAACTTTTGTTCCTGGCTCCTTCCCGGATAAATATGATTTTGAGAAGCAGGTTTTTCGCCTGTCGCTTGGCGGGTGTCCGGAAACTGGCGACGGTGGATTTTCGCTTACCACACGGCAGAATATAAAAATAAGATGGGACAGTGAAACCAGCCTTTCCTCATGCACTCTTAAACCGAAAGATGAAACTGAAGCACGTGCGTGGAACGAAATATTCCAGGAGGAACAATATCAAAGCGGACATAATAATTATGTGGCACTATATTTAGCCCTTAATGATAATCTTGACAGTTCCGGTTCCCTTGACGCCATACTTGTGCGTGCGGATGTAAACTATAACGGCAGGCAGCCACTCAGGCTTACTACGCAATAACTGATAATTAGCTGTTGTCTCCCCCCGCTTCTGGCGGGGGATATTTTATTAACTTGTGCGATGACTGCAGCCTGTGGACATGATCCTATAACGGTTAAATACTCTGACCAGATATAAAATACCGTAGCGTAACGCGGTATAAACACTTTTAATATATTCATTGTTTTTCTTGATGCATTATCTTCAGTTAAACCCCTTTTTTGCCAGTAGCTGATAACTGTTGAGGGGTGTGCATTTTCACTTGGAAGCCCATCACATTCATACAAGAGGTTTACTGCTTATATTTTTTCTACTTATTAAAATGTATCTTTGAAAAAGTAGAATCTTTGTTTTATCATTTACGTGAGGATTTGTGCCCGGAACGTGCATAGCGCACCGCATCTTTCCTGAGCCGGCCGAACAACCCTTCACCCGCACTAACGACACATTTTCAGGAGCTGACATGACACCGCTGCACGATGACACTCCGCTGTCCGGCCAGCTGCTTCCCGCTGTTGCGGGAGAGGATCCTCTCCCCGGCGGAGTAGCACATAACCGTCAGCGGCCGGTGAATCCGGCCCAGGCTTATCTGCTGAGCCTCAATTCACCGCGCAGCCGGCAGACCATGGCGTCTTTCCTGGGTATTGTTGCCCGGATGCTCGGGGCTGATTCTCCTGATACCTGTAACTGGCCGCTGCTGCGCCGCCACCACATCCAGTCGATCATCGAGCTGCTGCGTGATTCCGGGAAAGCCCCGGCCACGATAAACACCTATCTGTCTGCCCTGAAAGGTGTGGTCACTGAAAGCTGGATGCAGAAACTCACGGATGTGGACACCTGGCAGCAAATCCGCCTGATCCGCTCCGTGCGCGGAAGCCGTCTTCCCCGTGGCCGTGCGCTTGATAACGCCGAGATACGCGCACTTTTTACGACCTGCGAACAGGATAAGCGTGCCCTTGGCCTGCGTGACGCAGCCATTTTTGGCGTACTGCTCGGCTGCGGGTTGCGGCGGTCCGAAGTGGTGGCACTCAGTATGGATGACATAATCGCGGGGGATCAGGCTTTACGAGTGCTCGGCAAGGGGAATAAAGAAAGGATAGCATTTATGCCTGCAGGCACCTGGCAGCGGCTTCAGCTGTGGATCGATCAGGTACGCGGCGAGCAGGAGGGCCCGGTGTTTACCCGTATCCGGCGTTTTGATGATGTTACGGACAGGCGTATGACCGATCAGGCTATCTACCATATCCTGCAGATCCGGCGTCGTGAGGCCGGGGTAGCAGCATGTGCACCGCATGACATGAGACGCACGTTCGCTACCGCTATGCTGGAAAACGGTGAGGACCTGATCACCGTCAGGGATGCGATGGGGCATGAAAGTGTTCACACCACACAAAAATATGACCGCCGCAGCGACGAACGCCTGCGTCAGGCACGGAACCGTCTGCGACTGGGCGACTGAAGAGGCTGTAAAGCTGAAATTCTCAGTAAAAACAATCGCCCATCAAAATTTACATTCCTCTAAGTCCCCGTCATCTGTACGGTGTGAATTTTACTTTGTCCTGTATCAATAAAATCGATAACTTCATTGATGTGAATCACTATATATAGGCCTTAGAATATGTTTCAGACCCAACATATTGACGGTTCTGATATACAGTTGTCATGCCCGGGCCGGTGATTTTGCCAGAATCACTCATCAGTTTGCCGGGATCATTTATGGTGGTAAGGCTTTGCTCAACGAAGACGGTCCGGTGCATGAAGTGATGATAGCCGCGGACGCCACCCTCACAGGACAACCGTCGATGAACAGACGACACTTTCTGTGTGTGATTGTTCTTGCCGTGATCAGCCAACTGCTCACGGGACAGAGCAACTGGCTGATTAATGTCAGCCAGATAAGTATCAGCATCAGCGTTTAGGTCCAGTACAAACAAAAAAACCACCTGCCAGGGTGGTTTTTTTTGCGCCACCGGTTTAGGTGACTGGTAAGGCTTTGCTCGAAAAAGATTATGCCGTCCGACCGTCTTCTTAAGCAACGACTTTTACAATATATCCTGTTAATGACAATCCAGAACGTACGTACTCCGCGTTCCTGTCATATCAATTCGGGCATTTCTGAGACAGTGCTCGCCGAAGGACAGCGACTAGACACAGCCTGCGAATGAACCAAAGAATGAAGGGAATACTTCACATCCAGGCGCACAGATTTAGACCGTTTCTGGCGCTCTGTTAATGCTGTAAGCGTGCATCTCTCCCGGTCGGAGGATTCCGCGCAGACGTGGTCAACCCTGAAAAAGGGTAATTTTTCCAGATGCCCTTAGAAGTGAAAACACATCACAAGAGAAGCAGTACCCGGCAAGCTCCGATTCTCATCAGTGTGTTCATCTAAAGACTTAGGAAAAAATATGACTATGAGTCACATACAAAGCCGTTTAATCAGCACATTGGATCTACTGGGTAAAATACAGGAATATGCAAAGGAAAACGATTCGGGTATCCTGCCGGTCGGATATTTTGTGCTGCCAGCATTCAGGGTAAAATTCGGGAAAAAAGGAATGTTGTGTTTTTATGATGAAGATATATAGTTAAAAATATCACCCTAACTAACACATTCACTCAAATAGCCTGACCCGCAGGCATTAAGTATTGAATAATGAGTGAGGGCCATTATGTGAAACAGGAGTATACCATGGATCAGCAACTGTTAAATGCAGCAGAGGCATTGGGAGAGACATTAAAAAAAAGAAGTTTACGCCTCGCCACCGCCGAATCTTGCACTGCCGGGCTGATCAGTACCGCCTTGGGCGCAGCGTCTGGAAGCAGCGAATTTTTTACTACAGGAATTGTTACTTATACTGATACGGCCAAACACCGCATTCTGAAGGTGCGTAAAGAATCCCTCCAGATTCATAGCGCTGTAAGCGAACAGGTTGTTCGAGAAATGGCATCGGGTACCAAGCATATCTCTGGCGAAGCCGTCAGTCTGGCCATCACTGGTTACGCTGGGCCGGATGGTGGTGAAGATGGCACTCCGGCAGGCACGGTCTGGTTTGCATGGGGACTGCCCGAGCAGCAGCTTTTCAGCTGCGTAAAATTGTTTACAGGCGCACCGGAAGACGTTATTCACGCAGCAGCACTTTTCGCAATGAGCAGACTGACGACTCTTCTTGAAAGTGAAAAATAACGCAGGATATGTGCAATCCCCGGTAAGTTCCGGTTGCCACCAGTACGCTCGTCGAAAGGGCGGGGAAGGAACATATTATGAAACGTTTTAATACTTGTATTACATCCGCACTGCTCATAGTACGCTTTCTGCATTAATCCCGGCATCAGGAATTTATGGCATTAAGGCACCCCCTTTTAGAAAATTCCCTGATCCTTGCTCAAAATGGCGGTGTCGCGACTATATGCCATTAAAAAATTCACCTTCAATAGTTCCTTAGTGTGAATATTTCAAACAAGGGACAGAAAGCATAAATATGAAACAGGTAGTATGCTGTTAGCATCTCACAAGCAATCCCCGGAATAATATGATCATCAACAGTATGGTTTATCGGCCCGGCCGGCAGAATGAAGTCGTTGATATGGATGATATCAGCGAGGTGATAAAAGAGCCTGAGGCATTTGTCTGGCTGGGTCTGTGGCAGCCCAAGCCAGACTTTATGTACAAGGTGCAGGAAGAGTTCGGCCTGCACGAGCTCGCGGTTGAGGATGCACTGACGGCACATCAACGCCCTAAAATTGAGCAATATGGGGAGTCAGTATTTATCGTGGTTAAAACAGCGCTGGAGTATAAGGGCGATGTTACCTTTGGCGAAACGCATATATTTGTCAGCAAAAAGTTTCTCATTACCATCCGGCATGGCGCGTCTGATAGCTATGCCCCAGTGAGGGACCGCGCCGCTCAAAATTCAGTCATGCTCTCTCACGGCCCGGGCTATCCTCTTTATTGCATACTGGATTTCATTACTGACCGCTATTCTGAACTGACTGCCGCGTTGAGTGAAAAAATCAGCGATATGGAAGAATCGATGTTTCGCAGCAATTTTGACCGGGAGGCGGTTCAGGTTGTTTACAGTATGCGACGTCATCTGCTTTCGCTTAAAAACGCTGCGGCACCGGTGGAGGAGATCTGTAGCCAACTCATCCGCATCCACGAAAATATTATTCCAAAGCCCCTGCGGGCCTACATCAGAGACGTGCAAGACCATGCTAGCCACGTCGTTGCGGATACAGAAGATATGCGTGAAATGCTGACCAGCGCCATGCATGTGAATCTGGCGCTGGTGACAGTTCAGCAGAATGAGGTGGTAAAAAAGCTGGCTGGCTGGGGCGCCATTCTGGTGGTTCCGACAGTCGTTTTCAGCATGTATGGTATGAATTTTGAAAATATGCCTGAACTAAAGGCCAGTTTCGGTTATCCGGCAACGCTAGTCTGTACACTGTTCCTGTGTGTTCTGCTGTGGAGTAAGCTCAGAAAGTCCAAATGGATTTAGACGCCCTTACCAGCCAAGTTGGAGGCATGAAACCTAATTTTGCCTCATGATGAGAGGGTGGAGTAACGTTTTGATATAAGGTCTGTTGGATAACGGCCAACCGGCGTGCAATGAATGGTCCGTCTTATCATCGTGACGAACCTGCCTTTAATATTGCTTCGCTGACCGCGGGATGAAAGCAAAAAAATGCCTTCAGAAAGGGGGAGTTGAATTTCGTTACAGTGAGACATCACTGATTGCCGTAACCCATCGAAGTTCCACATAAATCTCTTGTGTAACATATTCAGTCGCCTTATTTTCTCGCCTGTGTTTCCTGTGCCGATATTGCGTAGGCAGTTAAATTCAGCCTGCACTTAACCCAAACGAATCCCTTCTCATTAATGAGGCTATGTTCTCCTTGATCTTTAGCTTTCAGGATATCACTGCTTAAAGCTGCTCAGGACTTCTGAAGAACCGTTTAATCATACTTAACATACATTATCCTGATTAAAACGGCTCTTCGGCTGACTTAACGCTATTTTTTAGATTGCTTTTTCACCGACTGTTCAGATGCGGCTTCATTTTCAATAGGTGGGACGGTACCAATATCAGCGCCCGTCACTGGGTTGACCTCTGGATCCGAGGAAGTTCGTGCCGTAAGTGCATCAACCGCCGCCTGTTGTTTTGCCGGCAATTGAACGCTTGCGGTTCCGTCTCCACCATCCACTGCAGGTTTGGGCTCCGCAATATACTGAAAGTTTTCGTCAGAGTTCCAGCTTCCCCGGACCTCACCGCCTGCAGACATGTTGTAATATGCGCTCGCATATTTCTCAATGGGGGGCAGTTTACCCGGCGGAAAATTATTCCGGATTGAATAAAGCGCCTTTTCAAAGGAAATCTGATGCGCAACTTCCCGGGTCATCAGGAATCCCAGCGCATCTTTAACCCCCGGATCGTCAGTCATATTTATCAGCCGTTCATATAAAATCTTTGCTCTTGCTTCAGCTGCTATATTGGAACGAAGGTCAGCTGTAACTTCACCGATTGTATCAACGTAAGCAGCAGACCAGGGTACGCCTGCAGAATTCGTTAACGCGGGGCCTCCTCCGTATAACAGGGAAGTCAGGTGACTGTCATTACCATTGCCGGTAATGGTACGGTAAAGATCGCCCTCTTTTTCGGTGCCTTCAGCCAGCTCTCCCTTTGCACCCTTATTGAGCATCCCGACCAGTGAACCGATAATCTCAAGATGGCTCAGTTCTTCCGTCGCAATATCCATCAGCATATCTTTGCGCCCCGGGTCTTCATCACCCAGCCCCTGGGTAAAGTACCGACAGGCCGCTGCAAGTTCTCCCTGAGGACCACCAAACTGTTCAAGTAAGAGATTTGCAAGTCCGGGGTTAGGGCCTGAAACGCGTACAGTGTACTGCAGTTGTTTAACATGTCTGAACATTGCTCACTCCTGTTTACCAGTATTTACTGACATAAAAATGCCCGCCTTAAGCGGGCAGAAAGCTTATGCTTATTTTTTTGCTTCCACGCCGGGTGTTGCAGAGCGGATCATAAACTGCTCTGTTACGTCCGGAAGATGCTGCAGGCACCATTCGGCCATGGCTATCTCCTGCTCGCGGATTTGGGTAAAGATGCGCACGCCTTCAGTGTCACCAACCAGTTTTGCTGCAGCAATCAGGGATGTATAACTGCCGATTTCGAGGTGCTCAAAAACATAACCGCTAATGGCACCTTTCACGACTTCATCATCTGCCATCATGCCGCCCATGGCCTGGCCCATGGCAGTTAATTTTCCCAGCGCATCCTTCAGCGTTGAGCTTGACGTGTCATAACGGTCGATGACTGATTGTACAAGCGCCTGCTGTTGCCGGGTTTCCTCAATGTGTTGATCAATACGCGCTTTAAGGTCCGGGTAATGCTCAAGTCGACCGGACATTTTTTCCAGCATGCTTTCAGCCTGCTTTTCCATTGCGTGGGCATCTTTTACCCAGGCCAGATAGTTTTCTTCATGCGTCACGATGCACCTCTCGGTTAACGGTGTCCCCCCTGAGTCAGACTGATATCCGATTCAGAGACTGCGGGCCTGATGATTTATCCATGCCATACACATTGAGCATTATGCGAAGGCCCATTTACATCATTACAGGCAGTAACGTTGTAAAAGTGAAGCTCGCGCGAGTTTGTAAAAATCACTGCTGCTCCGCAATAACCGTCAGCTTTTCATCCGTTGCTTTTTCTTCCTCAAGCGTTTCAGCCAAAAGACGGGCAGCGTCTTTATAGCCAAGCTTTGTGGCCAGAGCATGCAATGTTCCGTAGGTGGCTATTTCATAATGTTCAACCTTCTGCGCTGCACCAATCAATCCCGCGTCTCGAACTGGCCCCGCTTCAACGGAATCGATAATCTCCTGAGCTTCTTCTGCAAGCCCTTCAAGGGCATGGCATTTCATGCGTTTTATCCGCACGCCCTCTGTGCTATCGACCAGCTGGTCTAATCGTTCAATCTGCCCCTGGGTTTCTTCCAGGTGCTGTTGAAATGCAGCAATCAGCTTTTCATCTGTTGCTGCCCTGGCCATTTTAGGCAGGGCGCGTGTAATTTGCTTTTCAGCGCTATAGATGTCTGATAAATCGTGAATAAATAAGTCTTCAAGAGTCTTAATAGTCATAAAAATCTCCAAGGTATTTATTATCTCATTTTGATATCCAACATCCATATTTTTAAATTTAGATGATAATGTAAGTAACGTGGAATTTTCGAAGCAAATACGTCGATTATTAAGAATAATCCCAGGTATGGCCGAATTAAAGAGAGAGAACTAAAATTGCGTATTTAAAATCAAGGGCAAAGCCCGTAACCACAGCGGGATATTACAGCCTAAGGTTCAGCGATTCATCCATGCTGCATGGCAGTTCTGTTTGATTAATATTTAACTGCGGTGACTGTTTTTCTCGCCTTCCTTAACCGGCTTAAGAAGCTCTTTCACAGTCTTCGGAAAAGTTACCGGGGTTTTACAATGCTGAGCCATCACATCATACCCCATACACATTTGAATTTAGCTACAGATTAATCTTGGCCATGCTTTTTATTATTTGCTCTGGGCTCTGGCTCTCTGACGCACATTCCTCCAAAATAATAATAGCAAGCATTAGTGATGCTGCAAATATTTTTATATTTTTTTGAGCGCCAATATAACATTATGAATTCACTCTGTTTATTATCTAATTCAAAAGTGAAGCTTTTGCCATAATTAAACCGTGCTAAACAATAAAACATCATTTCATTTACTTACATTTTTAAACATTTTTGAGACTTATGCTTGATATGCTGGAAAATTTGATAGCGAAGAAAAATCGGTCTGTTCGTGGCCTGCAAACATACCATTTCACTTACGAAAGACATAACCAGAGAAAGCAGGAATATCTGGTACTCTTCCGTTATTATTCTGCTGCTCTTAACAATGTAAAGCGTAAAGCATTTTTAGGGTACAGGGGGGAAGATTTAGTGGGGGGAGCTTTATACTATTCGCTCGTTAAATACATCATATTAGGACGCAAAATGCTCAGAAAGCCTGAGTCGGCCATCTGAGCATATAAAGAAATTTTAAAAACGTATTAAAGCGTTCCGGTACCGCCGTCGCTGCACCATACCTGACCCGAGGCGTAGCTGGTTTCCATGGCCGCCAGAGTAACATACAGGGGTGCGATTTCGGCAGGCTGCCCGGGGCGTCCCAGCGGCGAAGACGCACCGAATTTCTCAATTTTCTCCTGCGGCTGCCCACCACAACATTGCAGCGCCGTCCAGTAAGGCCCTGGCGCAACAGCATTAACGCGTATCCCTTTCGCCCCTAATTGTTTAGCCAGCGATTTAGTAAAGGCAACGATTGCCGCCTTGGTCTGGGCATAGTCCAGAAGAATATCACTCGGTTCGAAGGCCTGAACGGAAGATGTGTTGATTATCGACGCGCCGGGTGGGAGGTAATCCATCGCCGCTTTGGTTATCCAGAACATGGCATAAACGTTCGTTTTAAATGTAGCGTCAAAATCAGCGGTGCTGAGATCGGTAATCGACTCGCAAAACTGCTGGCGACCAGCGTTATTGACCAGCAAATCCAGACCTCCGAGTTCATCGGCAGCCTGTTTGACAAGTTTCATACAGAATGCTTCTTCGCGAATGTCGCCCGCAATAGCGACCACTTTACCGTTCTCTGCCTGTATGAGCTCAACGACTTCCTGCGCATCCTGCTCTTCCGCAGGGAGATAATTGATGACAACATCCGCGCCTTCACGGGCAAACGCAATGGCAACTGCACGTCCAATACCGGAATCTCCGCCGGTGATAAGCGCCTTTCTTCCCGCCAGACGTCCGCTTCCTTTGTAGGAGGTTTCACCATGATCGGGACGTGGATTCATTTTACTTGTCAGACCGGGGAAGGGCTGTTTCTGATGACCAAAAGGTGGAGCCGGGTAGGTCCCTGCAGTGGAATGTCCGACGGAAGCGGGAATGCCTTTGACCATACTCATGCAGATACTCCTGTGTTCAGAATTCAGAGTGAATTAAGAATAGGTAACTATTCCGTATTATGGCAAATAAACAGTTCAGGTAAAAAACAGTAAGTTACGGCGCACTCAAAAAAAATAAATACGATGACTTTATGTTACTGTAATAATGTGGATCACAAAAGCGGCAATCCCAATATCGTATTCGGGATCACCGCTGATGGCTCTTTCACGTTCACATATTTGTTAAAGTAAATGCGTTTCGCATTTTAACTTAACTTTCGGCCAGTAAATAGCTACTCGGATTTTCTTCCGCCGCCATGGCTGTTTTCACCGCCTTTCTTACCGGCTTCAGATGCCTTTTGTGGATCGTTTTTAAAGTTCCCCCCACTATTTTGGCCACCTTTACGTCCTGCTTCAGATGCCTTTTCTTTATCTTCTGCGAAATTACCTGAACCACCACGATGCTCAGTCATATACATATCCTCGTTAGATAAGAATAAAAGTACATCATTAACATTGGGTCGTTACCCTGCGTTAACATGTTAAAATATAGTTCAACATAATGAGAAAGCAAGCTAATACCCTTAAAACCACACTAAGACTCTTCTTATAATATAATTTCTGGCTTACCAAGATAATTGAAGTTATTATTTCACGCTTAACGCAAGGGTATTACCGTTTCGCTAAAAATCACTCCATAGGTAATTCAACGGTGAAGTATGGATATCTGGTTTATTCCTGTTGACCGCAAAGTTAAATAGCCTAACTGTGGAAGAAATGCAGTGCTCGCCGCAGGAAGTGACCGAGTTTACGAGCGAGCGACCGAGGAAGCGCAACGACACAGGAATAACGGGGACGCCTTACGCTCCGGGCTGAACGGGACATGAGCTACTGGCGGGTAGTCACACGCATTCCCGGAGATGGGGTAAGTCACTACCGCCTGGCTTTTACAATCGCAGCCTGCAGCTGTTCCGCTGTTGCCATGCCGGGGAATACCGTAATGGCGTCAGGCGTCGCATTTTTTACCGGCATGACGATGATGCCTGGCGTTCCGGTCAGTCCCAGATCCTGAGCCAGTGCATCTGTTCTGGCCAGAACGTCATGACGATCGGCTGTGGGTTGCACCTTCACGCCCGTTGCCTCTGTAACGGCATCAATATCCGCTGTCGTCAGCTTCCCTTCATTGTGACCAGTCCGGTACAGGCCGTTGTGATAGGCCATGTAGGCTTTGCTGCCGTGCTGTCTCCATATATTGATCCCCTGCAGCGCGGCATTTCCTGATGCCGGCCATTTCTGAGCGAAGACAGGCCACTCCTTAAAAATAAAACGCACATCCGCGCTGGTCCCCATGATTTGCTCCATCACCGGTGCCTGCTGACTGCAGAAGATGCACTGATAATCAAAGAATTCAATCACCGCAACGCCCGCGCTGTCAGGACCTGCTGACGGTGTGTCCGGATCGTTAAGCAGGTTGCTTTGGTGCTCCATAGCCTTCATCGCGAAACGCAGCTGCATTCGCTCATACTGTTGCTGCTGAAGTTTCTGGCTGACCTTAACCAGTATTTCCGGGTGAGCCATGAGATAATCGCCCGCGATCTGTCCAATACGGGCTTCCTGATCGGCAGTGAAGGTTGTCTGCGGGGTTGAAGACAATGTGTTTTCTGAAAATAAAATGAATGTTGTAACTATTAAGGGCATAACGGTCTGTTTAAAAACCATGTGTATATTCTCCTGTTAACGTTCTTTCTGGATCGTGCGGGTATGAACGTGTTCTTCATGCTCGATGACACGACCCCGTTCACCTTCGGCAGGCTGGCGTACCATATCTCTTTCGGCTGCCGCCAGTTCATTCACCACCTTCGAGGCACTGGCAAGTTCTGCCGCCGTGCGCTCCGGGGCAGTGCCGTTCTCGCTGCGCATCAACCCGGCGGGGATCCCTTCTCCGGTGTTGCCGGTCAGGTCGTGTGTGAGTTTGCGTAGCGTGCTGCTGTCCGGCGTGAATACCGGGTTTGCGCGCGCCTGCGCCAAGTCTGTCGGTAAAATAATGCTTTCTTCGGCAGGCAACGTGACTGACTCAGGCTTATGACGGGCATTCTGCAGCGTCTCCGTGTCCACAACCGCGCCGGCTTTCTCCTGTTCACTCGCCCTGCGCAGCGCCTCTGCTGCCTGCAGCACAGACTGCTGTTCCGCCTCGCGCGCCGGATTGTCCCGTGTGTCGGGCAGAGTGATTTCCGGTTCAGAGCCTGATACTCCCCGGATGCGGACTGCATCGTTCTCCTGATGTATCCCCCGGCTGACTTTCATCAGGTGTGCTGAGGGTTTTTCCTCACCGGTCTGCCATACCACGCCGTCTTTGGGATGCTCGCGCACGGTCGTCAGGGCTTCGCTGATATTCCTGACAATATGGGTGTTGCCGGTCTGACTGCGCTGGAGGACGGCCCCGCGCGCACCTTCCGTGGCCAGCATGCGTATGTCCCCCTGCGTCATCCGCCCTTCAGGGCTGGCAATCAAGGAGATCAGGGCCAGTCCGGCCCCTTTGCCATTGTTGTCATAAAGCGGTAATGCCAGCGCCGGCTCCGGAAAACGCCGGGTGGCCGGGATGATTTTTGCCGTCAGGCTGTGTTCTCCCATTGACTGATGCCGCGTCCAGGCCCGCCCGATGGCGGTTTTTGTGACGGGCTGCCCCATCGCCCAGATGGCTTTCGCCTGCTGGCGCTGAGTCTCCGGTTTAAGGGCATCATGTGCGGTTTTTACCTCATGTTCGGGTTGTTTCATGGCGGCAACCCACTGGCTTTTTCCGTCGGTGTAGATTTGCACATGTTCTTTTGCACGGGAGGCAGATATATAGAAGGCACGCTGTGATGCCAGATACTTACGCCCGCCCTTCGTGCCCTCCAGCGCGATCACGTACTCGCTGCTTGCCCCCTGTGCGCCGTAGCCCGTCACCGCCCAGGCATAATCGATATGCTGCTCTGCACGCACCTGCGCGGGATTGATGACCTTCGTTCCGGCCGCGCCCTTCATGACAATGTCACCGTTATCGTTCACGGACTGTACAGTAAACCGCTGATTACCGGTCTGGCCACGCTCCCGGTCGGTAGCCGTAAAGCGCAGCTCATCACCGCCGTTGACTGTGATGCTGCTGCGGTTAAACAGCTCCACGTCACCGGTGATCAGTTCGCGGGGGGACACCATCCCGAGTCTGCCGTCCTCATCCCTGACCGTGACCAGTGAGCCGTTTTTGTCCACCGCAACCACATCCTGATACCGGTCGCCCCGTTTCACCACCATGCCTGCCTGCCACGCAGCGGTTTTATTAAACTGATGGCGGGTATGGGACATTTTTTCCAGCACCGGGACGGTGATGCTTTTCTCCCCCAGTTCCCCGCGCCCGGCTAATTCCGCGTGGATCCCTGCGTTGACGGCCTGCCGGTCGGCGTTCAGTTGCGTGATGATTAACGTATTTTGCCGGGCCTGCGGGGTGCGCTCTGTCCAGTCGCGGACAATGTCGCCCACGGCATCTTCTGTGGTGACAATACCGGAATCTGGAAGCGTGGCCCCGGCCATACGCGGGATTTTACCGGCCGGCTGCGCCTCAATGCGTCTGATGGCGGCATCGATACGGTTATCAATGATGTCGTGTACTGCAGCTTTCAGCTGGACATCTTTCTGACGGACGATCTCTTTCATAATGGCCACATCCATCGGGCTGCGCTCCTGCACCAGTTTAAACGGCGCGCCGGAGTCTACCGATTCAAACTGATCAGTATCCCCCATCGAGACACCGCGTCCGCCGCCAGCCTGAATCGCAAGGTAGACGGCAGCGGTATCCTGGTTTCCGATCATGGAGGATTCATCGATAAGAAAGACACGTTCACGGTAGTCAGGTTTTTCGCCGGCGTTGACACGCTGGTCATGCTCAACCAGGAAAGACTTCGCCGTCTGCGCGGGCATCCCTGTGTCCTTAAGTTCCTTTACGGCCTGGTGTGTGGGCGCAAGACCGCTCAGCACCGGTCGTCCGGCGACAGGCAGAGTTTCAATGGCGGCTTTAACGGCTTTAACCTGTGTGGTCTTGCCGACCCCGGCATAACCCTGAATACCGATAAACTGATCGGTTGTGCCCAGCACCAATCTGGCGGCGGCTTTCTGACCGCCGGTCAGGCCGTCCAGTAAACGCGGATCAACCTGCTCGAGCAGCGGTTCCTGCGTGTTTTTACCCTCATCGATCACCCGGATAATGGCTTTCTCCATTTCCCACGTGGCGCGGGCGACCAGGGCGGGTTCACCCCTGACCGACACCGGCAGCAGATCGCCCTGTCTGACCATCGTGCTGATATGCTGCCCCACCGCACCGATGTCAGGATGATACTCTGCTGCCTTTGCAAGCAATGTCAGTTCGCTGAATGTCACCCCACGCTGGTCATTGATGGCGCGCCAGACTGCAAGCCCTGCCTCACTTTTTACCCCATCATGCAGGGCACTGATCGCACCACTGACATCGTCCTTCCCGCTGAGGTGCCGAACAAGCTGCACCGGAGAGCTGTTGCTGTTCATACGCTGCAACCGGGCTTCAGCCCTGTCCTGCGTTTCAGCTGTAAACACTTCAGCCCGTGTGCCGGACTGCGCCAGTGAATTCATGGTGCGCGCTGAAATATCACGTGAATTCAGCGCGGCCAGTACCACACCGGTATCATTATCCCGCCCGCCCGGCGCGGCCACATAGGCATGTTTCACATAAAGAGGCCGATCCGCCGGCAGCGTCATTGTCTGGCCATCGCGCTCCACCTGAATACCTTTTGCGCTGAACCCGATGACCTGCAACCGGTCTTTCGCTTTCAGGCCAGCCTCCCTGTCACCGGCGATGGCGATCAGCTGCTCGCCTGTGCTGATGCTGATCGTCTCGCTGTCATACAGACGCCAGTCGGCAGTCAGTTCAGACATTTTCATACGGGAAAGTACACCATCACTGTCAATAAGGGACAGGACGCGGGTGTCTTCGTGGATACGCTCAATGACGAAATGCCGGGTGGTCTTTGCATCACTGCGATCTTCCAGTACCTGCCCGGCCCGGTACGTGCCGGACATTCGGCGTGTTTTATTGTCCAGCCAGACCGGGGAACGCGCCTCAACCGTGACACCGTCACGCTCAAGCTGTCCGGCATTCTGCAGCGCATCCCGGATAAGCCCCGTCAGGTGCTTCTGCTCCCGCTGCCCCAGCACGACGGCCGTGACCGGCTCACTGCCGGCGCTGAGTTCAGCAAACCGGCTGGCCAGAACAGCATAACGGTCACGTTTGTCGGCAATGCTGACCACTTCCGTCTCAAGGCCCGGCGCAGGCTCAGTTCGCCGGCTGCGTTCCACGCCGGCTGACTCCAGTACCGACATGGCGTTTCCGTTTGCCTGACGTCCCGCGCTGTCGAGAAAAACGAGTTGCGCGTCTTTTTCACGCGCTTCCCCCAGCAGAACCAGCGTTTCTTTCAGGCCCAGACGCTCGGCACCTTCAATGATAAGCGTGCCCTGCGGCTTTAGGCTGAAATCGCCGCTCAGCACATGCGAACGACTGATGAGGCGATCGCGCAACGTATCGGACTTCGCGAGAGACGTGGCCCGCTCCGCCGAACTGGCCAGAACCGTCACCTCACGCCCGTGCGCGGTGGAAATATCTGTCAGCTGTGTAGTCAGCTCCCGGATCCCGGCCACGCCGGTCGGGGCATTCATCAGCAGGAGAGGCGATTTCTCCACGGCCTCAAGCGCACGGGGCGCATACTGCTCAGGCCTGGCAAAGCTCACCACCTTCCCGTCTTTCAGCCGCTCCTGGCTCAGTGCCTGGATGGACAGCTCATCAAGGAGGTGAATGCGCGAGGTGAACACGCCCTTTTCACTGTCGAGCGGGACGATCATGCCGTCCTTCAGGGAGGCATCGATAGCCATTTTGACCTCGGCCACGGCCGGCAGCTGATCACTGAATTCGGTGGCCGTCAGCATCAGCTCACCCCAGGTAAAACGGGTTTTGTCGTTACTTAAATGGGAAATGGCCTGGCGCACGGCGTCAGATACCTCCGCCCTGATGTGCGGTTTTTCAGGTCCGGCTTTAGCCCCCAGTGCAGCAGGTGACACGGCGTGCGTTCCGGTCTGCATCACCGGCGGGGTGGATGTGACAGGGCGGGACGGTTCTTCACGCGCCACATCACGTTCAGTGACTTTTCCCGCATCGGGTATACTGTCCCGCGCCGGGACCTTTTCAGGTGTGCTGTCTGGCTGTGACCGTGTCTGAACGTCTGCCGGCGACGGGATTTGTGCCGGGGGACGCGCCGTGTCGCTTTCAGCTGGCGTCACGCTGTCCATATAGCCTTTCAGATCGAAGCCTTTCTCCTTCATCTGTGTCTGCCAGCGCTCCATCAGCCTGATGCGGGACGGGTCAACTTTCGCACGACGGGTGTCTTTTGCCGCCACATCCCGGCTTCGCAGGGTGGCTTCAGCACCGACCGCCCCCTGCACCTCGCGCCCACGCGAGGAGTATTCCTCCCTGACCTCCTCCGGTACGCCCCGGATTTCCCACATGCCGTGCTTACCGACTTCCTCCACCTTATGCCCCATCGCTTCGACCTGTTCACGCAGCGAGGTACGGTAGATTTTGCCGAGCGTGACCTGCATTTTCATCGCGGTTTCGATAAAACCCGCGTCATGAATGTAATCGGTGGCCAGCGCTTTCCACTTGCCACCCAGCTCAGTCATGTTGGCGACGATAAGGTGCGTGTGCAGTTGCGGATCGAGATTGCGTGAGGTGTCATGCGTGAACGCGGCGGCTACCATTTTTCCGGTATGCACAATGGAGGTGACGCCATTTTTGGTTTCCCGCGCCGAGATCAGCTTCTCCACATACCCGGCGGCCACCTGCACCGCATGGTTGTGCGCATCAACCATGCGTTTATCGCCGCCAATGAGAGCCAGAATGGACACGCTTTTGGGGGCAGAAAACGTCAGGTCATGCCCCGGCCGGTGGACATGATTGCCGTTAATTTCTTTCCCCAGCCGTCCGCCGTCCGGCAGACGGCCTTCCAGAACTGCCGTCAGCGAGTCACTCCGGACAGGCCCGTCGAGGCCCAGCTCTCTGGCTCCTTCACCCAGCCAGTGGCTCTGCAGATTGCCGAGGAAATAGTAATTATCAGAATGGCTGTAATAACCGGCGGCAGTGCCTGCCGAGGCTACGGGGGCGACTGACATCATAGGTCACGTTCTCCGTCGTCATAATTAAGGTCATACTCGCTGTAACCCGGATCGTCAGGATGGCGGTGCAGCAGGATGTTTTCTTCGTCCTGCGCCAGGCTTTTACTGGCGCGGTGATCAGCGGGGTGGTCGTCGCTTCGCTCATGCGTACCAGCGGTGGACAGCTCAAGGCCACCATCCGCCAGCGCGGTGATGTGCATATCGAGGCTCATAGACTCCCCGCCCCCGGAAACATCCTCGTCACCCGCATTACTGGCTGCGCTGGAGACGGGCTGGCGAAGCCGGCGATTAAGCACCTCAAGTGCGTCTTTACCTTTACCAGGCGTTGTACGAACATTTTCCGGTGCGACCGAAGATACAGGTGGTGTGGGTCGTACCAGCACTGGACGCAGGGAAACAACGTTACCGCCCGGCGTTTCAGTTGCCGCAGGTTCAGGCGTCCGGGAATTAACGGCAGGACCGCTTACAGGTTCAGCAGGAGGACGGGTAAGCGGTACAGATACCTTCTCTGGCACCGGGCCTGGAGTTAATGGTTTTGCTGACGCTGTTGCCTGAGCTTTTGCCGCTTCAGGCCTTGCGGGTTTGCTTTCTGCTTTTACCGGCACCGGCTGCGGGGCAACAGCAGACGCGGTTTCGGGAGCGGCACTGTTACTTTCCAGCACTTCATCCCCGGTCGGGAAGTTAAGGCCTGCCGCAGTGGCCGCCCGTTCGTTCTCCTGGATAACTTTTTCCAGCTCCGGACTCAGCACATCACGGATGTTTCGCTCAATAAGGCCGGTGTTATGTTTCACCAGTTTCTTGTATTTCAGGCCCAGTCTGACCACCGGATATTCCCCCGGCAGACGCACGTAAAAATTCAGGTTCGGCAGGCGCATAATCTGCTCGTAATCGACAATCGGGTTGTTAACCTTGTCCTTACCGAGCGAGATGCCATCACGCACCGTATCCAGGCCATAGGAGTTCTGCTCCCGGATTTCACGCTTGCGCTGATTGCCCAGCTCTTTCTGAACAATTTCTGCCATTTCGGCGCTGGGAGAACGGCCGTACATCCGTGTGTTGAGCAGGTCAAACATACTTTTCGCCAGCTCGCGGCCATACGCGTGAACCAGCTGCGCCATGTTCTGTACGCCGATGACAAAGCAGCCACCAAATTTTCGCCCTTCGGCCAGGGTTTCGTTGAATTCAGGAATGCGCTGCAGGCTGGGAAGTTCGTCAAAAATAAACCACACGCGTCGGTCGCTGTTCTCGCCCATGCTCTGCAGCATCAGGGTGGCCAGCGATACCCAAAGCGAAATCAGCGGCCTTACGCTCTTACGGTGCCGGGCCTGCGTGGAGATAAATAACCAGCTGTTATCGTATTTCTCCGTGGTCATCCATTCCCGGATGGTGAACGGCGGTTTGACACCGTCATCGAGGCCCTGCAGATAACGCAGCGCTTTGGCGTAGTTGGTGACAACAGAACGGATCGAAATAGCCGTTTTCTCGATTTTTTCCTCAACGAGGTTGGCAGCCGGCGTGTTCGCCAGGTATTCACGCAGGCTCTGCATGCTGAGCGACAGCAGGGTTTTCAGGAATTTTTCGATACTGCGATCGGGGTCGGCGGACATGCGGATGGCAAGGTCGGCATAGATGGTACGCGAGCTGGACACCCAGAACGGGTCAGAATCCCCTTCAACCGGGATAAGACTGGCCGCCATGTTGTCGTAATCGACGGCATCCACACACTCGCCCCACATCTGCCAGTTGGCGCAGCGATCGTCATGGGCGTTCAGCATAATGTCTGTGCGGGGATCGTAGTGGGTTTCGGTAAACGTACAGCCCGAATCGTAAATAATGGCCCGGTCGCCGCGCTTGCGAATGTAATCGAGCAGCCAGCGAATAATCGTCGATTTCCCCACGCCAATGGTGCCGTGGATAAGATAATTCATCACCTCAGCGCGCTTTACCATATGCAGCTCCCCGACGCGCAAATCGGACAGCTCACCGTTCTGGCGCAGCAACCGGTTCACGTCAGCAGGTTTGTCTGTCAGCTGCATCCCGGAGATATACTGATCTTCACTCTCCTGCTTACCGATCCGCGAGATATACCAGGAAATGGCGGCGAACACACCGGTGCAAAATATGCCACTGGCCAGCGCTGCCCATTGCAGCTGCTCCAGCACCTGCGTCCCCATCGCATTCATGTACGGATCGCCATAAATCTGCACCAGGGTCATTTTGAGGACATAATTTGTCTGCGTCGGTGCGTGGTAATAATGAATATCGTAAAACCGCCCGGCACCGGCCGGCATGAGGTCGATAAAGCTCTGATTCAGGTTAGCGAACCAGTAAAGTGCCCCGTTATCCAGCATCTCCTGCGGTGTGCGCCACAGGAACAGGGATGAGGCGATCAGAACGAACAGGATAAGTACCCAGAAACCGATCCAGTTGTTGACCTGAATATACATGCGCCAGCGGTAGGCGGTCATCTGGCCGCCCTGAGTAAGGTTCTTGCCTGCAAAGCTCATAGGAAATTTTCCGGCAGTCATCGCGCCACCTGAGCCGGTAGCGTGAGGAAGTTAATAATCAGGTACCCGCCGCAGACCTGCGGAAGGCAGCACATTCAGTACGGGGGCAGGACAGAAGGGACGTGCGGAGGTTGCTGTCCCGGCACTTTATTCCGGCAGATCGCCCTGCATCAGGGAAAGCTCAAATTGCGCCTGCCTGACACCGGTCTGCCACTCTTTGTTATCCAGTTCAGCAGCCATGCGGCAGATGGACACCACCACATCAGCACAGGCTGCTGACACGTCTGAATCATCCTGTGTTCCCCACCAGGTAAATCTGTACCCGGCCCACCACGACGCCAGGGCATGGCTCTGGTTGTCGACAGAGGGCCCAAAAATACGAAACATCGCCAGCGCTTCCACCAGGCCGCTTTCCAGTAAAATCAGCGACCAGAGGGTGTCTGATCGGGTGGTATCGGGTTTGTTGTCCTGAGTAAAATAGTTGTCTGCAGTGTGCATAAGCATTTTTCCGGCAGTCATCGCGCCACCTGAACAGGTAGCGTGAGGAAGTTAATAATCAGGCGCTCGCCGCAGACAGGGCTGCGCCATGCGCAGTCATGCGAGGAAGCGAAATTTCACAGGAGTAACATTACGCACATACACACCGGATCCGGGTTTATCCCCGGAGGGGGTTATGCTTTAAGAAGGGTAAGGCAGAGAATGTCGGCGACAGCGTGCTGCTATCGCCGGGGGAATTACATAATACCGGCGATGGACTTCGCCAGCTGGGCTTCAAGTTCAGGTTTGGCTTCTTCGAATTTGAGGTTGACCTTGTTGGCGTTGGACACCACGCGGGTCTGGTATTTCTGGCGGTTGCCTTCTTCAGAGCTGGTCTGTACTTTCACTGCCGAAGTCCCCTGACGCAACGCGGCCACGTTGTCGGTGGTCACGGTGGCTTTGGTGCGTTCGGAAATCTGCAGATCGGTCACCATCGTGAAGTTCACGTCCTCAACCATCGAATCTGCAGCCAGGCCTACAAGGCCAGCGGCAAGTCCGACACCCAGCGTAGCACCGGCAGATGAAGAGTTGTAGGCGGTGATACCGGCTCCCAGGGCGGCGGCAGAAGCGGCTCCTTCATAACCCGTGCTCAGGAACCCCTGAGCCTGACGCAGATCCATTTTATCGGCTTTCAGCACGTTGGCCTGCACCCAGTAATAGGCAGTGTCCGGGGACGAACTGACTTTATAACCTTTCGCCGTCAAATCACGGTTAATTAATGCCTCCAGACCGGACATATCTTTATCGGAGGTATTACGGACCTGAATATAAACGGTCTTCTCAGATGATGGCTCAAGCCAGATGGTCTGACTCATTTGCGTTTTGACATCGAGGTTACGTTTTTTAACTGCCGTTGACATTGCGCCACAGCCGGAGAGGGTGAAAACAGAGAGTACGATGCCAGCTACGGCAATATTTTTTAATTTCATTGAAGTTATCCTGTATAAGCCAAAGCGTCCCGGTTAATGGCAGACCATTAACCAGACTCTTATTGGCAGGAGAGAATTTTTCTTTACGGGAAATATAAAGCCCCGCTGGTTTAGCGAGGCTTTATTGATTTGAATCAAGCGGAGTTAGATCTTTCTGGCAAGCGATACCATCTTCTTCATTAACGGCGCGATACCGTAACGGGTCATCTCTGCACTCAGGATGCCCTGCATAATGATGAAAGAAAACATCAGCAATAATGGTGAGGCGAACATTAAGTCACGATAAAAGCAAACAGCCACTGCAAGCATAAAATTACAAATGATGAAAAATGCCCCCAACTTTTTGACTAGCATCTTCATGTTACTGATAACAAGTGACTTACTTCTGATGTCTTCCGGAATAGTCAGGTAAAACAAAGCCGGACCATACATGCCTGCCCCGATCGCCAAACCAAACGCGACTGTTAGACCCATGGCTGCAAATCCAAAGCTGTAATCCCAGAAAATGCTGACAGGATCACCCCATGCATCATAAACAGGTGGATAAGATATAATTACCAAGATAAAAGCGGTTAAATAAGCCAACAAACACAGACCGGGCCAAAGCATCGCTATTTTCAGGGCAGCGACGGGGGCAACAAGTGGTCTGTTTTTATCAGACAGACTGTCCGTAATCATTTTAATGTCGTTGCCGACATCATTTTGCGTAATCACCATATATCTGCTCCTTTAACCTGCTTTTTTTCTCAGTTCGTCAAGCTTACTCTGAAAGTCCTGCTCGCCTGGTTTCTGGGTTATTAAATGCTGTTTACCTTTTGCTTCTTCATTGCCCTTAACAAACCGACTCTGGGCACCTGCATGTTCTCCTTTTAATATACCACTGGATGCTTCAACAGTGGATCGGTTTTTCTCAATATTGTCAGAAGAATTATTAATTTCTTCTTCATTCCAGTTTTTCCTTGCTGCGACACGACCCGCCATTTCCTGCTGCGCGTTAAATCCTGTTTCCGACTGCGCTTTCAGGGCCGCCTGATGGCGCGTAAATTCATCCTTCAGTTTATTTCCCGGCAGGTTGTCCGTCCCGGTAATATTCTGCGTCTGACCCTGCACGCCACCCTGTTGCGCCTGGCTGGCAGCATGGCCTGTCACTGCTACGTGATCGTCATGCCCGTGCATCTGCGCCGGTGAGGACTCATTCTGCGGTCCGGAATTGATCGCTGAACGCGTGCTCCGTTCGATGGTACTCGCAGCCGGTTCCACTCGGCCCTGATAGTCAGGCTGCGCCTGAGCGGTACGGGTGATGCCAGACTGCGGGGCACCGCTTTGCTGATACCCGCCGGTGAGGTTACTGCCCTGGATAGCCGACGGTGCCGCGTTTTCGCTACCATGACTGACCCCATGGTTTTCGCTCTGTATTATCGGTGCGTCTCCTGCTGTTGACGGAGCAGAACTGTCGGACGTGAAGGCCTCATGGTTGTCACCAGACCGCAGATCAGAACGGCCCTGCTGATAGTCGCCCATAATTTCCGGTTTCAGCCGCTCGTTCACAAACTCCATTGCGGCTTCGCGGGCCTGCGGCGCGCTGGTCAGCATGGCCTGGGCTTTATCACCGTATTTATTGGCAGACCAGTTAACAAACTCCTGCGTGTAGTTCGCATCAAGGCTGGCGCTTTCGTTCTGGGACAGGCTGGCCATCCGGCTGAACTCATCGCTTTTCGTTGCGCTGGTCGTGTACTGATGATACTGGCTTTTCGCATCACTGAGCGTGGCCGCCAGCTGCTGCACGTCGCTGGTCCCGGCATTTTCAGCATGGCTTGCGCTGTCGGTCACCCGTGCGCTGGTCACCATATCCATGCCCTGGCGGAAATCGTTCACCATCTGGCTGTTTTTATCGTGACGGTTATCAATGCCATCGGCGACAGTGGTCTGCGTACCGTGCGAAGCTGACATTGCGCCTTTATAGTCTACGCCACCATGAAGATTGACACTGGCCCCGGTCGCCATCTCGCCGGCCTTGCCCCACAGGCTTTTACTGGTATCAATTTTTCCTCCCATCCCGACGTTAAAGCTTTCTTCATTCGATTTACTCATCAGGGTGTTATAGGCCTCCTGCGTCGAGATATTATTCGCCTTCGCGTAACTCTCTGCGGCCGACATCATAATGCTGGCCCCGCGACTCGCATTCATTGACTGGCTGTTTTCAGCCCCCTGCGTGAGCGTTTCACTGCTGCCTGTCTGGTGTGACAGCTGCGAGAGCTGTGACCAGCCGCTGGTGACGCTGTGGTTGTAGCCATCGAGCGACGTCTGCGCCTGCGTCTGTGACAGTCTCGCCTGCTCCTGGAAGCCGCTGCTGGCCAGCTGGCTGAGTCGCATGTTGACCGGCAGGTTGGACATGGCGCCGGAACCATCGATCACATTCATACCGCTGGCCGTCATGGTCTGTGTGGAACCATTGTCAGCCTGCCAGGTCTGCTGTCCCTGTCGTTGCGACAGGTTTGTGTCCATTTTGTTTTGCGAGACGTTATCCATGGACATGTTATTGAACGACCAGTTTCCGTCAGCAGTGGAGGCTGCCACGCCGGCAGAACCAAAAGCAGCCGAACTGAGTACGCTGCCCGCCACCTGCGAACCGACGGAGGCGGCACCGCGCGTCAGGTAAAACGCCAGCAGGGGTATGGACATCGACAGATACCCGGCCAGATTTGCCACATCGGAATGCTGCAGGGCCACCACGTCACTGTTCGCCAGCACAAGCGGCGTACCGCCAGTCTTTGTCTGCAGCCAGAACGTCGCCGCATAATTGAGAATGGCAAACATCACCGGCCACATCTGGAAATACAGGAAGCCGCAGACATAGATTTTCAGCGTGTTGAGGCCGAAAAGGGTATGGTTGGCAGCCGCCAGCGCGATAACCAAAGGAAAGAGGCACACCAGGATCAGCATCAGCAGGGACTGCGCAAACGGCAGGGTCCGGGTGGCCAGCTCACTGCCGGCCGCCCAGCTGAGACGCTGTTTTGTGGCAGCACTTTCTGTCGCCAGATTGAGCAGGTTGGCGGTATCTGATGATCGTGCCGCAAAGCCTTTCACACCCTGCCGGATAGCCCCGTTGGTGACGTTATTTTTCATGATCTGCGCCGCCGTCAGGCCACCGGTGTAGAAAAATCCGTAACTCTCCCCCATCGCATTGGCCAGTAACGTCGCCCCGCCCACTTTGTTACCGAACACTTTCTGCGTCAGCCAGGCAAAGCTGGCGCTACCCGGCTGGGCATCGGTGTTGGCCAGCGTTTTGATTTGCGCTGCTGCCTGCGCGCAGGTCAAAAACTCACGGGTGACACTGGTAGTCTTATATATCCCCCTCAGCGGACTGGGATCACTCGTGATAAGCGTCAGGGGATCGGTCGTGTTAAGCAACTGATTGACGGTGTACTTATGGTTCAGCAGGATATCGCCGATGACACAGTTTTCCACATAGTCGGGAAGCATCTGTGCAAGATCCGGATTCTGTGTACGGAAATCACTGGTTTCGGCCACAATCTGTGAGCCAAACAGCATGCCCGTTCTGGTGTAGGTTACTGAATCGGGCCGGGCCATCATCATGTCGTAAAGGCTGGCGATCCGGTATCCAATGGACGTGGTCAGCGAGGCGATTGCCGCAAGGCCAACAGGAACATTATCTGTCTTCCACACGGCGGCCGGGTCAGTAATGTCAATAATCTGAACAGACCGTTTAGGGACAACCAGCACCGTGGTGACCAGCATAAACACCGCCAGCCACTTCACGAACTCCATCGGGTTACGGGTTTTGATAAACATAAGCAGCACCCCACCGACTGCAAAGGTGCCGGCAATACGCATCAGGGTTCGCCAGGTGCTGTTGCCCATAATACCGACCACAGCATCGAGGGCGGATTTCCACATTCCCCCGCCATAAATCGTGTAAATCTCAAGCATGCTGCCTCCCCAAAGCGTGGCCGCAATGTAAGGAAATCATCATTGGTCGCCCCAGTGGTAGTTGCTCTGGTACGAGCCGGATACGATGGTCGATACCTGCTGCTGCAGGTACTGCATATTGCGGTCAATGCCATCAAGTGCGTTCTGATCGGCTGCGGACTGCAGCTTCATATCGGCCAGCAGGCCCTGCGCATGCATCACATTGTCGCGCAGTTTCCCCGCGGCATCTTCTGGCCAGTTTTTACCGGCCATTGACAGGCTGGCCTGTTTGACCAGCTCCTGCAGGTACTGGATCATCAGGTCCTGAGCAATAAAATCAGCAACCTGAATCAGGTAAGTCGCGCTCTGCCCCATACTCTGGGCGTTGGTGAGATATTTCAGTACCGGGACTGATGTGGTATTAACGAAGCCTTTCTCCTGATCGGTCAGCGCCGTGTCATCCGTCAGCTTCGCCTGCATGGAGAGCATCAGATTTTTCACCAGCGTCACCAGACCATTGCTTTCCGTAATGGTGATGGTGGTCACCACAGGTGTCAGGCACAGGGTTGCCTCATCACAGCCGTACACCTTTGCCGCACCTCCGCGCATCAGCACTTTTATGAGGTCACGGTTATCAACCAGTGGCGTCAGGATCGTAACGTCCCCCGTTCTGTTGAAGATAATCGAACCAACCGTACTCATTACCAGCTCTTTTAGCTGCTGATTACTGTCGAACAGGTGATTTCGACTGAGTGCATCCCAGATGAGGTTTTTATTTTTCAGCACCTGATCTTTCTCCGAATCAGACGCTCTGCTGGTAACGTTGTCGCCCTGCCCTCCGACCGTACAGCCCTGACGTGACGCCGCCCAGTCAGAAAACATATTGGTTTCACCGGCAATGTCCTGGCAGATTTTTTGTTGGGATACCTGCGTAACAGGCCACAGTCCGCCGATAATGCCCTGCGCAGCCTGACATGAACTCATATTTGACGAATTCACGTCACTGGCCAGCTTTTGCAGGAAGTCTTTGGCCTGCTTCAGCTCCGGCACCATCGTCTGAAGCGCCAGGTCAAACGCGTACCCGGCGGCGTTACTCATGATCTGCTTCACAAAGCGCTGGATTTCCTCCCCGCTTATCATTGAAAACGAACCGAGGTATGCATCAATCCCACCGCAGCCGGCATTGAGCGACGGTAGTTGCATTGAAATAAGCTGGACGTTTTTTACCGGGTTACGCAGATAGACAGAACCGCCGGTGAAGTAGCCGGCGGCCTGCCCCTGCCATGCCTGAGCCTGTGTTACGTTGCCGCTGTAGCCGAGACTGCCAAAGAAGCCATTCAGGTCACTGTTCACATCAGCCCGCACCGGTGACACAGCGAGACCAGAAAGAAATACCAGACCGGCCATCAAAAGAGGTTTAATCATCATCAGCCCCCTTCCGGCCATCTTTCAGTAAGGTAATTAGCCGTACTTTCATGAAACTGACTCCTTTTGAGCAATGATCAGGGACTGCCGGATGGCGTAATGTCCGACAGTGGTAAAGAAGAAGCCCGCGCTAAGCGAAATCAGCAGCAGGGCCGGGCAGTCACGCAGGATCATGCTGATATCTGGCCGGGACATCGCACTGACAACCCGCCCGGCCAGCGAGCCGTAAAACGCGGAGGACAGCAGAAACGCCACGCTGTAAACCAGCCAGCAGCGCTCGGAATGCGTAAGTGCATACAAAGATGTGTTCATGTTGAATTCCGGAAATTACTGGGGGGTCACCAGGGCATTCGCTGGCATCGGCGAAAGCTGTTGCGGACTGACCTGGTCCATATCTGCCTGGATCAGACTGGCGTAGCGGTTTTCCAGCGCGGGGATCTCCATGACCCCCTGTGACAACGGGTACGCTTTCAGGGTATGGACATTGACCATAAAAGCCGTGGGCGTGGCAATCGGCAGCCCGTTACCAAAGAACGTCATGATCTCATCTGCCAGCGGCGATGTCGGGCTTGTCTTGCGGGGTATCAGCGGCACCGGATAAGCGCTGTCACCGCCGCCATCAAGTGTGTAGGGATACACCCGAACACCATGCTGATCGGCCCAGCTTTTCAGGACCGGATCAAACTTCGCGCTGTACTGGCAGTGCGACTGCATAAAAAGGACAACGGCATAATCCTTCATGTCGGCCTGGCGGCCATCAGGCAGCGACATGAGGTTTCGCGCACTGACAGGCGATGCGGCCACCGGCGCAGGCATTGACGTTGCACCCGTTTTGCCCGCTTCAAGGGCCGCAATGTCTTCCCGCGCCCCGGCACAGGCCAGCAGAGGGAACAGGAGTAACAATGAAACCAGGGCTTTACCGTTCACGGGGCACCTCCGGGGTGGTGTTGTGTCGGCGACGCCAGTAGCAGAACCGGTTGAAGGCAAGCAGCCCTGCTGAGAGGGCCAGCAAAAAGTACGCCAGCCAGAGAACCAACTGCTGCGCGACATTCGGATATACCGCGATAATTTCGCTGAGTATTTTCAGCACCATCCCGACCGCAAAAAACGCAACGATTTCAGATAATGATCTCATCATTTCATTCCTTATCCTGTTTGCCATGCCCGCCCTGAACTGCCCGCCGGACAGCGTTAATTTTCATGGTTTTACCCTTCAGCCAGCGCCTGGTGTCTTTAAACCCGGCCATGCCGTTGCATAACAACCATGTGAACGCGCCCATGATGACCAGGATTTTGTAGGCATCCCGGATACTGCTGTCGGCTGACCGTTGCCAGTCGAGCGCATCCGTCAGTGCCGGCTCATACGGGGACGTCAGGACGGGCGGCGGCTGAACGTGCCCGCCTCCTGTTGTGTTAAGAGGCGGCGCACACACCCGTACTTTGTCTGCAGGCGTACCAGCAACCAGACCACGGGCTTCGTTCAGAAACGTCCCCGCGAGGGAGTTGTTGAAAGTCAGGAAAATAAACACGCAAAAGAGCGCCAGTGCCGGCGCAGTGACAAAACTGAACCAGACGGCACGACGAAGCGAGCGCAGGGTGCGCCCGGTAACGATGGTATTCATGGAGAACCTCAGAAGAAGGGTATGGAGGCCTGACGTGTCTCACGTCCGGTCAGCTGATCGCCGGGAACTTAACAGACACCAGAAAGGACAGCTCAACAAGGCGATGAACAGATAAAGCCTCAGCAGAAACCTGTCCACGTTGCGGATAAAGTCAGATTCTGGTTTCGCTAACTGCAGGCACGGGCGAGGGTAAGGATCGTCCACTGGCGTTATCGCGCAGGAAGTGGGCGGCTGTTCAGCCGGTGCCGGGACCGTCGCGGTAAACGTCCGGGCAGCGTTAACAAACAGAGCAGACGGAGACGGTACGGATAACATAAGGGCAAGCAACAGCACACCGGGTGCCGTGATGTAACAAAAAATCAGCGCACTGAGACATGACGTTGCCATGCCGGTAAGACGTTTTATGTTCACAATCGAGTCCTCAGAAATTGGGTTTGAAGCCGTTTGAGACATTAAGGAAGCGTTTTGCCAGGTCATCCTGCGTCATGAAACCCCAGGCGAGGGGCTGAAACTGGCGACTGCGCGGATCAACAAGGAACAGGGCCGGGAAATGACTGACATTCATCGCCTTGATCTGGCCGCTGTCCGGGCGGCTGTCCGGCAGCGATGGTGCAACCTGGCCATCGATGGACACCGGTATCAGCGAAATGCGGTTGGTTTTTGCAAAATCGGCCACCACACCGGCCATCTGCGCATCTATAGGGTCACTGCCCCGGTAGAAGTAAAACAGACCGTACTGCGAGGACAGTTTTGCTATGGCCTCGTCACGCAGCTGCTGATCGCGTGACTGAACCAGCGGCGCGGTGGAGTTGTAATGCGGAAACTCCAGGTTGTAATCCAGCTCAGGATTCGACAACTGCGCCGCCGCAAAGGACTGGCTGAACATCGACCCCCTGTCGGTCCAGAATTTCTGCCACTTCAGGAACGTCGCCGTGTTCTCGCGGGTCGGATACAGAATGGCGCGGTTTAGCGCCTCCATCGTATAGCCCTTCAGCACCTTCGCCTGCTCCAGTGCGGACATTTTACTCAAGTCCGGTATGGCAGGCTGCGGAGGTTCCGGCGCTTTGGGTGTCGGTGCCTCCGGTTTCTTTTTCGGCTCGTTGTACCAGGACCAGCCGGTAAAAGGCGGGGCTGGCGAAATGATTTCCTCCGCCAGTGCTGGCAAGCTGGCACCCAATAGCAGAAGCGGGATCAGCCATTTCATCATTTGCCTCCGGTCTGCTGGTTCACCTGGGCGGCGATCCTGTCTTTCACCTGTTTAACCATCACCGCTGAATCCGGTATTTTCTGGTTATCCATCAGATCGTCGTAGAAATCTGCGAAGTTGATGAGGTCGAAGTTAATACCCTGCAGTTCCGGTACTGTAATGCCCCGGCAGTTCGGGCTGTTGCCGTTGCCAAATGACACGTGCAGCTGATCGCGACGGCCCTGCTCCTGAATGATGCGGGCCAGCATGCCGCCAAAGACGCAGTACACTTTGCTTTTCTGGATGCAAACGCCGAGAACTGAATGGTCACACCGATCACCCAGACTGACGGTTACTTTTTTTGCTTTGGCTTTACCCAACGCCATTTCATTACTATTGCAGGAAGCCAGCCCGGTATCCTGTCCCCAGCCGGAGTCCTTACAGCAGTTAGAAAATCCAGCGCCTGATTTACGACAGCTCATCACCTGTCCGGTAAAGGCTTTGACGTTGACGGTGTCGCTTTTCACGTCATCAGCGGCTGAGGCAAGACCAGCAAGTTTGGCCACAGCGGTATCAAACCCGCTGTCCCCGGCACCATCGGTATCGCTGCATTCACCAGACTGGCAAAAATACTGCCCACCACACACAAGGCCCGCAGATGAGTGGACTGTCTGGCATTCATACGTAAGCGTCTCATGCTCACAGTAGCTGCCCGTTTTCTGATTACAGGTCGTTGAATTTACGGTACAGGCCGTATTTTTCATCAGCGCATCACAGTTACCATTTGAATTTGCTTTCGTCAGGTAGGAATCTGTGTACTGCCAGCAATCGCTCTGGACCTGATACGTATTGCCGTCCACGGTGACCGGACGGCTACCGCCAGCTGCTGTACACGTTGAGCCAGTCTTCACTGCACCCGTTTTGCTAATCGCGCAGGATTCCGTCCATTTTACAGCTGGCACAAACGTCTGTTCGTAACTCACCGTATTCAGTATCAGAGTGAAGCCTATATGCTGGTTCTCAAATGACTGAGAAATAAGGCTTTTAGTGGCTGCATTACATTGATTACTACAGAATTCACTGGAGGTGAAGATCTGCCCGGCAGATACACTACCGGTAAAATTCAGGTCATATGACGACGTACCGTCGAGACTGATACCGGTATTCATAAACGAGCCACTGGCACCGAACAGTGATTTATCGGCCAGTAACTTTGCACTGGTGACGATCATATTTTCAGGCATGGTCACTCTGAACGTCCGTCCATCCCCGATGAAACTTTCATTTGTAATAGTTACCGTCTTCGTTGTGGCAACCGGCGCGCCCATGGATCCGCTCGCGGTCCCGGTCCGGGAGCAACTTTGCTCGAGCCAAACATCACGCTCGCATGTGTATGATTCAAATGTGGATTTTGAGATTCCGGTTTGTGTGCACTGTTTGCTTGTACCATCCAGGACAGAACCCGCCCCCCCTTCAGCCTGCTTGCCAATAGTGATGTAAGGCGCACTGGGATCGATAGCCGGGGGTGGGTTGGTTGTGCCGGAACTGATAATTGCCTGACCAGCCTCACTGGCACCAAGCGCCGTCTGCCCACTACTGCTCAATCCGCTGTCGCCACCGGTCACACCTCCGTAATAACTGCTTTGAGGTGGGTTTGTGGTGTAACCGGGGATCGTACTGGTTACGGCTCCAGGGTTACTCAGGCTTCCCGTTCCCTGTGAGGCATTGCCTTTTCCGTAACTCGCCCCGGCATTGAATGCGTCACTATTTGCATCAGCCAGTGCCGGTAAAGACATCATCAGCGCAGCGATGAAAATCAGGTATTTCATCTGGCCTCCTCCAGCAACTTGCGTGCAGTAGTGGCACAATCACCGGCTTTTGCAATTTTCTCCAGTGCCTGTGCCAGCGGCAAACTGCCGCGTATGACATCAAAATGTCCCGGGCAGGTCACTACCAGAGCGGGTACGGCGCTGATGTGGTATTCACTGAACAGGGTCGGGTCAATCTGAACCCCGATATTTTTGTCCTCTTTGGCCAGCTCAAACATCGCTGATGCGGTCTGGCGTAAATCGTTATTCAACAGCCCCCGGATGGTTGCCGGGATCCCATAGCGGGTTGCGTCCTTAAGCATCGGCAGCAATCCTTCCCGAGGTATGCCCAGAGACACAAAATACAGCGCCGGGAAAGCAGGTTTTTCACCCTGTCCTGACGCCGCCTGCCGGGCCGAGATGTCTCCCTGCAAACGACTGACCAGGTCACGTTGTGCGGGTGGCAGTTGCATACGCTGTTCCTGCAGGGTGCTTTTGAATTCCTGGAGTGCCTGTTGCTGCTGTTTCATCCAGTCCCTGTCACGTCCGGATATCGTGGCCTGTTCACTTGCGGCCACCACCGACGTGCAAAAAAACAGGCCGCTGATAAACAGGGCCTGTAAATAAGCATTTTTCATTGTCCGACCTCACGAATAGACGCAGTTGCGTTTGCGCCAGAGCAGATAACCGAAGTTTTTCTTCGACTGAGGAGAGTTATGGGGCGTACCCCAGGTCTGGGTGCTCGCTCCAAAGGCATGACAGCTGGAAGTTTCGGGATACATGTTAACCATCTGATAGCGCCAGCGCTCTTTGGGTACAATAGGGGATGGATACTCATAACAGACTGCAAAGTCTGCTCCGACGGTGTTCATCACAAGTCCTTCCCGGTGTAACTTGAACGCCATGCGCTCACTGACCAGCAAAGATGACTCCAGCGGGGAAAACTCACCACTGGTAAAGCCGGTAAATGGGTACATGGAACCCTGACTGCCGGCACACCAGAACAGAGGTGATAACGGCACACCCGCTGTACTGGCTACTGCGTCTGCAGCACATGCAGCCTGTGCAATAAGATTGCCAAACAGCGCCGCTTCGGGATTGATCAGCATTGAGAGCGTCGAGTCATTCCACAGTGGATCGACCTCGGACAGATATGCAATGTCCATATCTCCTCCCTGGAAACATCCTGTGCTGGTCATGATGCTGAGCCAGGAGATGAGCGGATATTTGTACCAGTGGACGTGGTAGAACGCGCCGGCATTGGGTCGGTCACTCTGACCTGCAGTGCCGGTACCGGTACGCCCAAGGTCGATTTTGAATCCGCCCATATTCACCATCACACCCGGTTCGCGCGTAACGTCGGTCATGGCTACTGGTTCCCAGTAGCCAATGGCCAGGCCCATACGATAGAGCACGCCATAAGAGCAAATCTGGATTGGCGACGCCGGATTCGAGGTATCCGGTTGAGGGCCGGAAGCAAGCTTGATACTGCCGACTGACATCGGGAACAGGCATTTCCAGCAGACATCAGAGATGGGGTTTACCCAGCGGCCATCACCGGCGTTACTCGCAGCAGCAGAAGATGGCGCACTGGAAAGAAGCAACGCCAGCATCCCGGACAAAAACAGCAGCAACCTCAGATAGCGACGCATGTCACCTCCCGTAACCAGATGCACACCGGGCCATCATCTTCATTTTCATGAAGGGAGCCGACAAACCACCCTGCGCCTGCCGGGCTTTCCGGTTTCCACTGCGTGAAGGCCCCGGTCATCGCGTACTGCAGCGCCGCGACAGACCCGTCTTCTGTATCCATTGACGTCAGCACCATCTCAAGATGGTTCGCCGCAAGCCAGGCATCAAACTCGCCCGGACGACCAAAGTCACGATCGTCAGCGGGCGTGAAATAAAGCGGGTGTGAAAAGAAGCCGAAGCGATCGCGGACAACCGGCACCGGCCCGATTTTTTCAGGTTGGGACATGGAATAAACCTTAATGGAGTGCCACGGCCACCGGGAAAGGCGGGCGGGCTGATTACGGGAGCGAAGACTTAGCGGCCAGCGGCTTCGAGAATGGCAGCTTCGCGCTCTTTTTTGGGGAGACGGGACAGAACAAGCAGGGCGCCACGCAGGATAACGGACCGGTTATACAGCGGGTTTTCACCCAGGATGGCAATAATTTCAGCTTTCGCTTGCTCATCAAGGCGCATGGAAGAAATGTCAGTAGTTCTGGCCCTTTTGCTTTCAGGGTCTTTTTGCATAGCGATACCTTTTCAAAAGATGTAATCAGGAGGCGTCCGGATGATGCTGAGCGCAACGCGGTAAGCAACGAATATTCAGCCAGAACGGGGGGATGACTATGTTGACTCGACCTCAGGAACAGCGATGCGCTCTTTAATGAAGGCATAGCCTGCATCGTCATCATATTCCGCACCTTCATGCTCTCCGAGACGCAGTCGTTTCGCAGCCTGCTCAACAAACTGCGCCAGGGTTTCAGTAAAGGTATGACGCGTTCCCTGCACAACGACGGTGATATGAAGGCCCGGAAGAGACTTCAGTCTTTCGCGCTCTTCCTCAAAATAATGCGGTAGCACACTGCCGTAATCGTCGACAAAAAATCCGGGCGATATCGCGCAGTGCTGGCAAAGCAGTTCGTAGTTCACCGGCAGGTATGGATTTGTCGAACCGGTGTAACCATAATTCCCCGCAAGCTTCATGCTATCCCCTGAAGCCGGGAAAGGTGTTTCCCGCAACGTCCCGGCGATCGTCTCAAGACAGCGGGTCAGGTCGCTGGTAATTGCACGGTTGCTCGCAGTGACCTGAATAATGACCTGTTGCAACGGGTAAGCATGCGCTGACCAGGTTGTTTGAGAGGGAATATATTCACCTGCGCCGCTGGCATCTGCACAAAGGGCAATATGCCAGCCCTGGGCCTCACATCCTTTAAAGAGCCACTCCAGCAAGGTATCGGCATATCCATCAGTCAGGCTAATTTCGACACAGTTCTGAAGCGCTTTTTCATCCTGCTTTGGTGCCAGGTAATGTCCGCGCATGCGTACCATTGTTTCACTGATGCGCCTGCGGACATGTTCAGGCATCATCGTGCGTTCCGACACTTTGCGGGTCAGGCAATAACCCTCCCGTTTAAGCGCAGTCTGAAGTTCCTTTAATAAATAAGCATAAAAAGCATCATTTGCATGTTCCCATACTGCACGGCCATTCCCTGTACTGCTGAATATCAGCTCTTCCTGAGGCACCGTATACGGACCGGCCTGATGATGACGGTGTAAAAACCACCGTATCAGCATGCTGATAATCACCAAACCTATAGCGGCTGCGCTTATTAACTCGAACACTTCCTTATTTGTCAGCGCCATTGTCCAGTCTCCCGCATTTCCCCCTGGATTTTATCTATCAGGAAAGTCGGGAAACGTTCATCGCGTTTATCCGGCTCCTTCAGTGCCATTCCAATTGATCTCAGCCAGTGGAACCAGGCCTGCGTGACGAAAACAGAATTCCATGATTCAATTTCAGGATAGAGATCTTTAAGTTTTTGAGCCGTTCCTTTACGGACTGGCTTTTGTGACTTTTTCTGCTCCTGCCGACAGTTATTCAGCTGGGGGAACAGATCGCCTAATGTTGTTGACATGGTCAGCTCCATAATTGCGGTGGATGTGCGGTTTTCTGTATGTGGGATGCGCGTTAAGGGGAGGTCAGAGGGGAACGGAAACGTTTATTTGCCACCTGACTTAACCGGGATTTCTTCAATTTTCATTACGCGATCGTCTCGCGTAATGCGTACAGGCGTGTGTTCAAACCCGAATTTTGTGGTCAATACGCCAGCCTGGTCAAAATAAATCCGCTCATCGAGCGCGTCACTGGTGTCTTTAATGTTGCCGTTCACCAGGATCACCTTGAAGTTTGTCGTGCCGGTGATCTCCCTCTTAACCCATGCCAGCTCGTCAGGGTTGTCTCCATCGAGGAAGTAAAGCGTCTCACTAAAGGGTACTTTATCGAACGGGTTAACCCTGTCGCCTTTGCGGGCGATAATGTTTCCCTTCGTATCACTGATGGTTTCGTTAACGGTGAAGGTCGGATCAAAGCTGAAGGTGCGGTATTTGGTGGCGTGCGTCAGCCCGGTCACCGGCGGTGGCCGGACGGCGTTTTTCTTCACCCGATCAATGGCTTCGTTTTTAAGTCGGTCCAGTTCACCGCTTTGCTCCATCGTCTGCAGGCGGTTCTGAATGAAGACCAACATATCCTGTTCTGCCGGCTCGAACACTGCGCCCCACGTGCCGAGGTCTTTTGCGCCTGCTGTTGCCGTTATCGCCAGTAACATTACGCCAGCCAGCCCGCGGTGCATCTTCATTTCGCCTCCTGCATGCGCTGCGCAATTTCATTACGTATTTGCGGCGTAATATCGGGCTGCGCGCTGACGACGGCCGGGGACACCAGGATGATCACGTTATGCTCCTGCTGCCAGTCACTGAGGCTTTGCGTCAGCGCCGCGTTGAACCGTCGGGTGAGCACCTTCGCGCTGGCCTCATCCAGTTTCTGCTGCGCCGACTGCTGCATGAACATGTCCATTGTGCCTTTCATATCGAAGGTCACGATGGCCGGCGTGGCCAGCCGGACCGTGAGAAGACTTATCGCGACCGTCGCCGTCAGCGCAGCCGTTATGCCCGTCACCCACACGCCCCATTTCCGCCCGCTGCTGATGCGGACTTCACCTTCCTCTACCGCACCGGCGCTGTTTGATTCATCCGGTGTCGTCATGCTGCTTTCACCCATTCTTCAAGCTCCTTCAGTTCTTCACCAAACTCTTTTTCTGCCAGCAGGTATGCGGCTTCCTCCGCCGTTGCCCCGGCTTTCTGTGCCTCCTGCATAAACGCAAAGTCCTCCCCCTTCGAGCTGAACATGGCGCGGGTGACCGGATCCACGAACAGCCGGTGGAAGGAGCTGAATTCACCTGCAGTTATCAGCAGAGAACTGAAACCAGTAGAGAGCGCTTTCTGGAAATAGCGGATAACTTCCTGCTCAACGGGGAGGAACTGATCCGGGTTGTCAGACAGGTACTGTTTGAAGGCTTTCGCATCCTGCAGCAGGGTGATTTTGGTGGAGCTGTTGTTCCAGGCCGCTTCGGCTTCCTTACTGGCGGTGAAGTCCCTGATGCCCTGGGTGATGGTGACGAACGCCCCGCGGTGGCGGCGCACGGTACGATAACCGGTTTCGATAAACCGTGCTGCGTGCGGGTTGGAGCCACCGAGCAGTCGCCAGGCCTCATCGATAATGCAGACTTTTTTCAGGTTTCTCGGGCTGTGGTACATCTTTTCCTGAATCGCGAGAATGAGCGAAAACAGGATCGCAGAGAGCAGCTTCGGCTTGTCTTCCAGGCTCAGCAACTCCAGAACTGCAAAGCGGGTTTCACCGTCCAGTGTCGGTGTGGCCGCATTAAAGTATTCGCCGTCAGGTCCCCAGGTACAGTAGGTTTCCAGCAGCATGGCCAGTTCAGCCAGCCGCGAGAGAATGGTGGGTTTGTCGGCAAACGCCTCATTTATCTCAGTGCTGGTCAGGTAGTTATGCACGTCATCAATGCGCGCCTCGTTTTGCTTCAGTTCCCATGCGTGTACGACCGCTTTTTGCAGAATGGCTTCAAACACCGCGTCCAGGGCTGCCGTCGGGCTGGCCAGTACTGCCAGCAGGCGGACAATCCCTTCCGCAGACTCATCAATGTTTTTCACGTTGGCAAACGGGTTAAAGCGCAGTTTCGCGCCGTCAAGGTACACACCGCCCGCCTGGTGGCAGTAGTTCTTATAACTGTCACCCATATCAATCACCCAGCCAAACCCGCCGGCGTTCAGCACATCTCGCAGTATGCCCTGTGTCAGGAACGACTTACCTGCTCCGGAGGTGCCGGTGACTGCGATGTTAAAGTTGGTGCTGCCGTTTTCCTCCCCGAACATGTCAAAGAAGGCCACCTGGTTCCGGTAGGTTGGCAGCGGCATGCCCTTATAGGAAAGCTGGCGCTCGCCCACAACCGGCATCAAATTGACCGCATTCCAGCTCTTGGCGCGCAGCGTCGCGCCCGTGGCTTTGAGGTCTTCCCACATGCCTTCCTGAATCACGAATGGGAAGCCGGCCAGCCAGTTACGCATCTGCTGATACTGGGGCGCAACCATCTCCAGCTCGTTTTTACGAAAGACGTTCACTGCCGCCAGTTCACAGGAGAGCGCATCCTGATCATTGTCGGGGGTGAACAGCGTCAGGTTAAAGTAGAAGCGGCAGAGGGATATTTCATTACTGTGCAGCTGCTCGCGGGTCCGTCGCCACTCCTCTGCGGCCCGTTTTGTGCCGGGGAACAGCTGGCCGTAAGCGGATGCCGCCTTTTTACTTAAATCCATATCCTTGCGCATCGCCTCACCCTGGCTTTTGGTCTGCTCCTCAAGCTCGATGGTCCAGGTGAGCATAAATGGACAGGGAATACCCAGATCGGGATAACGCAGGTTCTGCAGATTATCTGCGCCCTGCCAGAGCGCAAAGCGTTTGGGGTTTTTGGCCAGCTGCATGTTGACGACACGACAGGCAGACGCCGGTTCACGCCGGGTCGTGACGTTGTGACCGGCTTCTTCCGGCAGTTCAAGACGGATATACGACGGGCGCACATTAACATCAATGCCCTGGTCTACTATCTGACGGTTAAGCAGCTCGTCTTCGTTATATTCCGGGCTGGCTGGCATGACCTGTGCGTGACGGTAGTTGGTCAGCTCCCGCATCACAGACAAAAACTCGTTCACGCCGGTGTTGACCGTTTCAATGCGCGCGGCATCAAGTGAGACGCGGATGGTGTTGCGGACCTGGATCAGCTCATCGGTCAGCTGCTGGCTGTGGCGCTTCATGGCCTTGCCGTAGACGATAAACACCCGGTAATTACGCAGGTACAGTGGGTATTCCCGCTTGTTAGCCAGGCCTTTCAGCGCAGAACGTTCCCAGAAGGCGCGCGTGATTTTATTGAGATGATCGGCCATCCCTCCTTTCCACATATCATCACTGACGCCGTTCTTGATCCGCTCCCCAACACACTTGCTGGCGACCATTATCACGGTGACCGGTGTCTTGCGGGGCAGTTTCTTACGCAGCATGTCATCCAGGGCGGCGACAATCTGTTCATTCGCACCCGGCAGCGGTGCGGCTTCCATAATGAAGCCCGCCGTGCCGGTATTAATAAAGAGATCGTTCACATCATCGTAGTAACGGTACGGCAGGGACGCGATAAGCGAGGGATAATCCCACGTCTGCTGCAGGTTGGCTTTTGCTCTTGCCGCCCCGTCAGCCTCATCACGCCCGCGAACGAGGCTCATCACACTGTCGAGAAAATCACTCATTATTCCCCGCCCTCCCCAATAACCCGAAACCCTTCATCCCAGCGGGATTTGTTTTTCACAAACTCCACGACAGCGGGCTGATGAAAGTTGTCGTCAGTGTCCACCCAGGGGGCGATCCACAGGCGCTGCGTGGCATCAGGAATACGCTGCGCGGTCACCCGCCCGGCACCGGTGTCCGGTTTCACGGACGGGGTGTTAACAACCGTCCGGCTTGTCACAGAAGACCTGACAGGCGTACCGGCAATCGGGCGGGGAGTGAGTGTGGAAGGCGCGGTGTAACCGGTTGGTGCGACAGAGACAGGCCGGGAAGGACTGATAACCGGGGCTGTATTACGCAGTGCCGGCAGGGTTTCACCCGCAGGCTTTTTTACGCTTTTTTCAGCTGTAAGGTCATCCAGACTTTTACCACTTGCGGCGAGTTTGTTGGCTTCAGCTGTGGTAAGGCACTGGTCTGTAGCGGTTTTATTGCAGTCAAAATTGGAATTCATACCGGCGCAGCCGGTTAGTGCGCCACACAGCAGTGCAGCACCCAGTACGTTTTTCATGGGGTAACTCCGGTTGGTAATTCAGGGTGTATATAAAAGAGGGATGCGGATTTAAAACTTATTAGAAAGCCCGGCTCATAAGGGCGAGCATAAACTGCATGAAAAAGCTGGCCAGTACGCAGATAAAAAACCAGTCAATCGACAGGAAATGCAGATTCATTTGGATGAAGCCATACACGGTGATGACAACAGGCGCAATGAGCCAGGGCGCGATGGCTCCTGCAAACGTCAGTGCCGCCTCATCGGAATCGTAATAAGAGCACCCACTTAACACTATGATAACCATGCTTACGAGCAGACAGATTCGCCTGTTGACAAAGTTCTGGTCACCGAGTCCCTTCAGGTTTAGCACTGCCCATACTGTCATTTCAGTCGCATAAATAAGCACTAAAAAGACGACGTGGCGAAAGTCATACAGCACTTTGAGCAATAGCGAACGAGTTCGTATTACAGACATAAACGCTCCGGTTATCTGGAGTACAGGGTTGATAAGATGCGGCAACACAGTCCGGCTATAAAATTCAGAGCGTGTATGGCTTTTTATCAGTTGATGGTGTCGCCGAGACGCAACTGGCTGGCCTGGCGCAAGACTTCATCAGGGTTAATATTGCCGGTCGAGGTCGGGGATGACGTGGAGGTGGTGGCCGGTGCAGGATGAGCAGCATTCTGTGCCGCATCACTCACGGTTTGTGCCGCTGCCTTCACGCGTTCCTCATCGGTTTCATCAATGGTCTTGAGCTGAAAGCCCTCCTGGAAAACGACAGTGATGGCGTTGCCCGCTCCGATATCTATCACCGGGTGATACTGCTCAGCACGTTTAATCCAGTACTGGCTGAGATTATCGGCTGCCTTATCGGCACCGCCGCCAAACCCTTGTTTGAGCACATCCCCTGCCCCGACGTCAGCTGTGGCCCCCAGGCCAACAGAAGGAGTGGAGGCGGATTTGATGCCCTCCCCGATACCAGACAGGAATCCTGCGCCGGCTGCGTAACCAATAATCATGCCGTTACGCATAACCGGTTTGCCCCGGATACCGCCCTTACCCTGATAGCTGACGTGGCCCTCGAAAACCATATCAATGGGTGCGCCGTGTTTGGGCATGCAGCTGAGGTTCTTTGTGCGGACTTCGCCACGCTCACTGGAGATGTCACCCCAGATTTCGCCTGTGACAAAACAGCCGTCCAGGTCGTATTCGTGGTTGTTTGGCATCTGCACTTTACCCTTCAGGCGGATAGTGACCGGACGGGTATTCTGCTGGCCGGTGACGCTGGCGTTCGCATCGGCCCCTTCAATCAGGATGGCATCAGTGAATGACCCGGAGGGTATCCAGGGCAGTTTAGGCCCCTTCTTTTTCAGGCTGTCGTAGGTGAATGTGGTGGTGGTCAGCCCGCCCGTCATGCGCTGGCCACTTCCTCCCGGATAAAACCCGGCACCCTGATTGACGTTAACAGCACCACTGGCGGTCGGTGTTGCGGTGTAAACAGGTGGGCGGGTCTGACCGGCAGCAACAGGACCCGGCAGTGGTGTGCCATCCGGACCAGCAGGTGGTGTCTGCTGTCCCGTGGGGGTGTTGCTGCCAGCCGGAACGGGTGGCTGTTGCGAAAGCCGTTGAATCTCAGCGTCTCGCTGCGCGAGTTTTTGCTCAAAGGTGGCGTTCTGCTGATTGAACTTTTCAAGCAGCAGGGCCATTTGCGACTCAAGTGAAGACGTTTTTGCCTGCTGCTGTGCGAGGGCCGAGGCGTTAACTTCTTCATTAAAGGTGGCGGTAACGACGCCGGTCATATTGGGGGCCGGTGCAGCCCCGGCGTTCTGGGGGGCTTTATTTTCGCCCCCGTAAAGCATTATGCCGGTGGCGGCGGCAGCACCAGTTATGATTATCCCGATTAGGATGGCCAGCTGTTTACGCCGGGTGGTGATATTGATGTTGAGGCTCATTGGCGTGGCGCTCCGTCATCTGAAAAAACCACCCAGGCAAAGCCTTCCCCGCCGGCATACAGCTCGTTCTGAGAGAGCATTACGGCGCGGACACCCTTGCGCCAGAAGTCGCGCTCCCGCAGGGCCACGGTCACATAGCCTGGGTTCGTCATGCGAAAACGTACCACACGCAGATGTGAGCCGATAAACTGCCGTTCCGGCGTCAGGTGCACCGCAATGCCGGGGGTGTAAGCCGGCATTCTGCTGACCGGCAGTTCGGTATAGTCGTCCGGTACTTCTCCCCGCACCACGGCGCGGGACAGGGTGACCAGCGTTTTTTCATAGCTCTGGCCTTCTTCCCAGGCCTTAGCATCATCATTACTGTGCGCCGGCATACTGAGCGGTGTAAACCGCAAGGTGCGGCCGGTGCCGGGTTTTGGCTGAACGTTCAGGCTGACGGAAGTACCGCCTGCCGTCTGCAGAAAGACCGTAAAATTCTGGCCACCGAGAGGCGAAAGCAGCAATGCACCTTCCGGTGTGGTGCTCTGGTCATAAGCGCCTGCTGGCCCGCTGAGACTGGTTACGAGTTCCCCGTCAATGATGATTTTGTTGGGGTTGGTGTTGCTGAGCGTGACGCTGAAACTGGCGTCATTCTCAAACGGTATGGCGGCGGGACCGGTGGCGGCCCGGAGGCCGCCGTGAAAGAGTCCTGTAGCCAGTAACACAGTTGCAGCTGCCGGTGAAATGCGGATTTTCATGGGCAGTCCTTGTTAGTGTGGGGTCGCGACGGGCACAAGTTCTGAGAAGTCCAGCAGGTTAATGATGCCGTTCTCATAACTCATGCTCAGCCGGTAAGTTTTTTCCTGGCTGTCCAGGGCTATGGTGATACTTCCGTTAGTGGTTGACGGGTAAAGCGTCAGGCTCATGTCAACAGTGCCGGGGTCAATAATCCGGATGTCGTGCATTTCAAAGCGGGTGGTGATGCCTCCTTTTTTGATCCGCTCCGCCTCCACATCAAGCACCTTTTTCAGCGCGTCCCGCCTTTCGGCGGGTACATAACCGAGCAGCATTTTCTGGTTGCCGTCGATGGATTCAGGACTGACATTCAGACGCCAGTAAAGAAAGGACGTGGCGAACATCGTCATGCCGGTGCTGTCTGCTGATTTCGCATCTGAGGAAAAGGGATGGTTATAGGTCATGGGCGTGGTGATGGTTTTTTGTGTGGTGGCAAAATGCCAGGCCAGCGAGCTGGTGAGCACCGTTCCTGCCACACACAAAACACTCAGAACAGAGAGGCCAACAAATGCGGTACGAAGATATTTATCGCGCTCTCCTTTAATCTTTAATTTCATTCCCTACGCCCTCCAGTGCCGGAAACAGGAGTCAGGTATCTGCCGGAAAGTCACTTTGAAAATAATAAAAGGTAGGTGCCAGTAGCAAAAATTCAGCATCCAGTAAGAACCCTGCCCTTTTTTCAAATATCTGACCAGCCACCACAGCAGGCCCGCAATAACAGATAGCACCGTCGACATGTTGCAGAGCACTCCCGTAACCACGAGAGGAACAACAACAATAAATTCGTCGATGGGCAGGCCAATAATGCGTTCCTGCTGATTGAGCGTTTCCGGGAAGTAATATTTATCATCTTCCCCGTTCATGATTAGTTCGCGATTGCGAAACCAATGTGCGTGAAGATAATACAAATAACCAGGCCGACGAACACCAGAGGGGAGCGCTTGATGATGAAGGTAAATAACGCCATCACAATTTCAGCGATATAAAACCATTTAATAAGCGAGGAACCAGAGCCAAACGTGGAGTTAACCGTTGTATTTTGCGAGGACAATAAATCCGTGCCGGTTGCATGGGCTACTTTCGTGACCAGCATTAGCAGCAAAACTGAACTCGCGATATTACAGATACGTTTTAAGTTAAATTTATTGATTGCAGCACGGAATAAAGACGCTACCGCCCATCCCTGCGTGGTTTCAAGGGCATTACCTTTCATGCTTGAGTCTCCGATGTATACAAAGTGAGGTTGCGTAAGTGTTTGTTTACGCAGGCGCTAGTGTCTCATGACCTCAAAAAAAAAAAACTGTGAGCATCATCACACTTTTCGGCATTATTAAGAATTATCTGACGCGCGGCGGGATATATCCTTTGTCATGCAGGAGAAACCCTGTGGTGCCAGGAATCTATAAATATGAAAATTAAAGAAAATATGTGGGGTAAGCGTGGTAGACCACGTAAATTCCATGCTGGTGAAACGATTGAATGGCGGCTGAGGGCACCGGATAATTTGTTAATGGAGCTGAGGATATGTGGTCGATTAGGGCGAAAAAGCATTAACGATGAAATAATAGCGCGCCTGTTAATATCATTGAATTACCAGCCTGACCGCGCCGTCATTCGAACCGCGCAGGGAGAGCGCCTTGTTGCGCTCGCGGTGAAATTTGAGCAGTGGCTGGATGATTTGATAAAAACGGATGGCAAACCTGCTGAATCAGAAAATAACGCCTCAGCACATGAGGAAGTCTGGATGTGGCGGGAAGGCGAACGGGTGCTTATTCCTGGCAAAACGTCAGGCTACAGCATGCGCATTCCGGAAAATCTTGCCGATGAAATTCGTATTATGGCGCGCATACACAAACGCAGCCTGAACGATGAAATGCTGACAAGGCTCATGAATTCTCTGGGGTATTTTACGGACCGCTTACTGGAGCAGAATGAAGATGCTCAGGCGCTTAAAGTGCTGTGTATGGCATTTGAGTGGTATCTGAAAGAAAAAATAGCGGAAGCAGAAGACAGAGGTACATCAGCGGAAAAACAGGAGTAGCGATACAGGGAACGGGCCGACATGTTGTCGGCCTTTTTTATTGTTCATCCAGGACGAAATGATGATTTTCGGCATTATCTTCCGCGTTCGAAATGCCACTCAGGATCATATCCAGCGTTTCTTCCAGTTTGCCGGGCTCATCTTTTCCGGTCATTTTCAGATACATCTCTGCCAGCAGAGTCGCTATTAACACACTCCCCTCGCGGGAACCGGCCGCTTTGCGTATCAGGTCACGTCGGTATCCTTCCAGATCGAACTTATGCTCTCCGCTCTCATTATTTTTATAAACGAGCAATCCCAGCCGTATTAATTCATTACAGGTTGCAGAGATGTTCGCTTCTCCCGGAGAGGCCCCATTCTGAATATCTTTCTGAACAATATCACGGACTTCTCGCTCTATTTTATCTTTAAGGTAAATGCCGAGACGGCCCATATTTCCTCTCATCTTATGGTAGTGTCGGATCCGACACTAACTTTGCCATGCAAGTCTGCGCATACCGTAGTTACCGTCACAGTAAGGAGCCTGCCCCGGTATCGTACAATTCAGCACTAACGGGTTTATACAGGTAGTATAAACCGACACTATGGTGTGCGACAGTGTGACACTGTACGACACCCAGTCTACTGATTAATTTAATTATCTACAATAGTGCGATACGTATGCGACATTCTGACACTAACAGGTAGTACAAATGTGTTAACCGTGTCATACAAACCTGCGATAGATTAGTGTCGGTATGTGCGATACTTTTACCTCATCCATCATGACAACGCTTACAGTTTAAATGTAAACAACTGAAATAAAAGAAGTAATCTGCAAGACAACGTCTTGCGTGGGGTGTGAGGGTTTTAAGGGGTGAGGAAGGAGAGGGGAATTTTAAGTGGTCTCCGTTGGTTTTTGTATTTCAGCCCGCCGGGAAACCGTGAATGGAAGCGCCCCCTGCGCGTTTGTAAGGAAACGGCTTGAAAAAAATGATCGCGCAGCGTATTTTTTATTCCTCATCTCTGAGCGCCTTTAAACTCCCACTAAGTGGATCGAATGAAATGAAAAATGTCCCGTTCCTTCTTCTGGTTTTCTCATTGTCCTGCGGCGCAGCTCCTCAGTTGTGTTTTAACCAGGCCGGAAAGGACTTCAACATTGATCCGTTGCTGCTGACTGCAATTTCAATACAGGAAAGCAGACTACGCCTGGCAGCCATAAATAACGCCAACCGTAATGGAACGGAAGATGTTTGCGCTATGCAGGTGAACAGCTCACATTACAGGAAACTGAGACAATTTAATATCACCAGGGAAAGACTGCTGAATGAACCCTGTATATGCGTTTACACCGGTGCATGGGTGCTGGCGGATAACTTCAGGGCATACGGGAAAAACTGGGACAGTGTCGGAATGTATAATGCGGGACCGTCATCGGAAGCGATCAAAGCTCGGCGTGAATACGCCAGAATAATCAAGAGTATTTATCGTGTTCTGCAGGCCAGGAAAATTATTGATGAAAAGCAGAGCACCGACTTACAAGAATCGCCGAAGGCTGCTGAAAAACTTCAGGCACTCGCGGTGAACTAAATGACTAGTCCTGATATAAGTTGACAGTTTTCTGTCTGTAAAACGCCTGATAAACATCATCGGGCGTTTTGTATTTCAGCGCCAGGTGTGGCCGCTCATAGTTATAGATTGCCACGGATTCTTTTACCATTTCCCGGGCCTGTGCAAGGTCTGCAGGACGCGACAGTAAAAACTCATTTTTCAGGATCCCGTTTATTCGCTCAGCCAGCGCATTCTGGTAGCAGTCATAACCATCGGTCATTGAACAGGTTACCACGCCTGCCTGCTGTGCCCCAGGAACTGGCATGCGCGCGTAACGGTTATTTTTGGGGCCGGACTTTGCGCGAGGACTTGCCGGGCCGCTTTTTTACGACACTCACCCCGTAATCATTTTTCAGGACAGTGATAACTGACTCAAAAAAATCAGCTTTCTGGTTCGCCAGCTCAAGCTGTTCTTCAAGTTCCCTGATTCTTTGCTCGGGTGTAAGCGGGGTAGTCGTCTGAGTCACAGGCAGTTTCCTCTTCACCAGGCCATGAAGTCCGGGACTCCAGTCAAGCCGGCCATATTTACGCAGCCAGACAAAGTTGGACAGATTAACCGAGGCATCAGAGAAAGAGTCCATTTAATACATGGGCTCTTTTTTGTTCCCTATAATGCTAAATAATCAATTTCGCAGCCGTATTATCCATTCCACAGCATTCCTACTGCACGTGCATTCTTGTCTAGCCAATAACTCGTTCACCATCTTCTCTCATGATGTATGTCTATTGAACTAACCGCATGCGCACCATTTAATTATTGCTCATAAAATTCCGAACAAAAGGTCCTTTCGCATTACTGAGGGAGTCTGAGGAACAATGTCCGCGGCTGAGTTTGTGATGGTTTGAAACCATGGTGAATGTAGAAATTTTTAGCTTCTTCTGTGAGCGCATGAACCATGATTGCACGTACACCAATATTCTCGGCAACCCGATAGCAACGAAGCACTGCATCATGAAGTAAATCAGCGCCAAGCCCTTTTCCGCGCAATGAGAGATCGACAGCAAGGCGGGCAAGTATAATGACAGGGATAGGATCTGGCATGTTACGCCGAAGATTCCCTGTCGCTTCAGTATGATTGACGCTCCCGGTGGCCAGAGAGTAAAAGCCGGCTATTTGTTTCGTATCTTTCTTACATACCACAAACGTTCTGGCCGCTCCGAGAGCTTGGTTTTTAAGGCCTTTCTGCTTTAACCAGTCATCGAGCACAGTCTCACCGCTGACGAACTCAGCCACCTGATGAAAAGCGGACAGAGGTTCTGGTGCTGTTACATGTCCCACTGAGGTTTCCTTGCCAGCAGTTTTTCGATAATGGGATCATCTGCGACCGGTGCATCAAGCATATCGATGAACTCCGCATATTGCTCATCGTTAAAGTTAAATACCCGGCGATCGAGGATCACATTCTCGGCAGCCTGACAGGCCATTTCAAGAATGAAATCTGTACGTGACTTGTGGAGAATTTCCGCAGCCGCATCTATGAGCGCCCGCTGCGATTCCTTAGCTCTAAGGTTAAGTTGAACATCTGATTTCATAAGACACCCCTGTATAGCGTTTGCTTTACAAGCATAGCACACTGATCGCGTATAGCAAATGCTATACATCAAGTTATCTTTTTTAATATTTTTGAATACTGATGTCCGCTGTGTGCCCAGGCTGTGTGAAAACGATTTAAGCTTGGGACATAGACGCAAAAGAGGCCGACGCCAGCGCTTTTACGTAAAATCTGCATCATATTTCTATGCAAATTTTCTAAGAAATCGTCTAAACGCGTGACCTTCTGTCAGCAATCAGAGTTTTCACACAGCCTGTGCCAATTGCAGACGTTGTTAATAACAGCTGGAGTGGCTCACGGAGCAGGTCAGCGCTGTTCTGCATGCCTAACACTCAGATGGCGATTTATTTCTTCTTTCTGCCTCACCACATCCAAACCACTCAAACGTCATGAGGCAAAAAGCCTCAAGCGCCGCTGCTATTATACCTCGGAAGCCCCCTTTTTCGCCAGGACTCAACTGGATAATCAGCCAGTTATCGGCTATTTTTCCCTGCTGAAATATTCTCACCGCGCATCAAGTTCCCGTGCACTCAGTTCTTATGCAAACCAGCGAGGATCTCGGGTCCATTTTCCAGCACGCTTCGGTAATGCTGGATTCGGTCCAGAAAAGGACGGCTAATGGTTCATCGCCAATGAATATCTTGTTTAACTGGTTGCAGATTTCTTTACGGTTGCCAAACATATGTATTCCTCAAATGCGGTTGTCGTTCTTTTCTTCATTCGCCACCCGGCGGCCCCGCCCGGTGGCGTTCAGTCAGTCCTGGAAAGCTTCATCCAGTACCAGGGCTTCGCGGTACGCCTCCAGAAGCAACACGTTGATGCGTCGCAGAGTCTGGGCCGTCAGTCGTTCGGCCAGCGTGGACGTGTCAGGCCGGCGCTGCGATTCCAGGCGGTTCAGCATCATCCTGACGTCACACATGGCGTTACTGAGCGCGGCGACGTTGGAGCGCAGTGCCTCCATCCCGGAATAATTCATGCGGCCTCCGGCCAGTCCGGATAAAATCCGCCGTCATTCGCTGCCGGCATCCGTCGCGCCCGTTCTACCTGTGCCAGACGGCGGACGCCTGCGGCGTGGTATTCCTCCATCAGTTCGATACCGATGTAACGGCGGCTGGTTTCGGCGGCTGCCACGCAGGTGGAGTCGGAGCCGGCAAACGGATCGAGGATGATGCCCCCTGGGCGCGTCAGGGATTCGATAAGCGGGCGCAGGCTCTGCACCGGTTTTTCGGTCGGGTGGTGGCGGTTGCCCGTGTATTTCCAGGGGATCACATCCGGAATGGGGCGGTCCGGCGTCTGTGGCAGCCCCTTAGCCAGCAGGTAGGCGCTCTCGTGCGTGTAGCCCACAAAGATGGATTTCGAGGCGTAGGTCTTGGCGAAAACCACGTGGCCGACAATCCGGAAGCCCGCCTGTTTCCAGGCATTGATAAACAGGTCGGCACGGTTCCAGGAGTAAAAACTCACCATCAGGCTGTCGTTTTTCAGTACGCGGTACATCTCCTGACACGCTGGCTGGAGCCATTCCGGGGTGTTATCACCGGCGAGCGTACGCCCGGAACGGTCGCGGTAGCCAACGAGATACGGCGGATCGGTAAGTATAAAATCGACAGCACGGGACGGAAAACGGGACATGACCTGCACGCAGTCACCCAGGATAAAACGGGACATAGCACTCTCCTCTCTGATAGACGGCACCCTCTTGCGCCGTGCCGACACAAAAGCCCGGCTTTAAGCGGCAGGCGAAAAGGGCGTCACCGCAAGCCGCACCCGCCGCTGAGAGCGGGCTGAATGCGCCGTGAACAGCGGGAACGGGTGAGGATGACGGCGACAGCGAACCCTTAGAGACGACGCTGCCGGGCTAGCGTGAAGGCACGGCGTGCAAACCCACCGGAGCCCGTCAGGACGGGGGACTGTTCTGTCGCGGAGCGCAGCGACATCCTTGTGAGGGCAATTTGTCACGGCGCGGTACCGCACGAACTATGCTGTAAAGAAAGGATCAGGCCGGAGGAACGCATGTGCGGACGATTTACGCAGTTCAATACCCGCGAGGAATATCTTGCATATCTTGCTGACGATGCTGCTCGTGACATCATTGCCGTCGACCATCAGCCTGTCGGTCGGTATAACGTGGCTCCCGGCACGAAGGTGCTCCTGCTGAGTGAAAAGGATAGCGCCCTGCGTCTCGATCCTGTTCACTGGGGCTATGCGCCCGAATGGTGGAATAAGCAGCCCCTTATTAATGCCCGTCTGGAAACCGCCGCGACCAGTCGGATGTTTAAGTCGTTGTGGTTACACGGACGCGCGATTGTGTTTGCCGATGGCTGGTATGAATGGAAGAAGGAAGGGAGCGCAAAACAGCCGTATTTCATTCACCGGCGTGATAGCCAGCCATTGTTATTCGCAGCGATCGGCAGTACGCCATTTGAACGCGGCGATGAGAATGAAGGCTTTCTTATCGTCACTGCTGCGGCTGATAAAGGGCTGGTTGATATTCATGATCGCCGCCCGCTGGTACTGACTCCGGAGGCAGCACGCAGCTGGCTGCAGCAAAATACCAACGGAAAAGAGGTGGAAGATATCGCCCGCCAGGGAAGCGTTTCTGCAGAGGATTTTATCTGGCACTCGGTCGCTCGCGCAGTAGGAAACGTGAAAAATCAGGGTGCGGAGCTGATACAGCCGATCTGAACAATCTGCACACAGCTTGCCCACATTCCTGCACAGAGTTATCCCCTGTTTTTGTGGATAAGGCTGGCTTGTTACTGCCCTGTTCTGACTGGCTGAGCACATCAGGATGACAGGATATGTCAATTGAACAAAAAACGCGCGGCATCGTAAGCGTACCGGCCCTGCCGGTACAGTGAGAGCGACGTGAACGACGTCCGCTGTTCGCGCCATAAAAAAAGCCCGTCATCAGTGACGGGCTTCGGTATCGGGTGGGGATGCGCTACTTACCGGGCTTTTTTCCCGTCGTCAAAGGCCAGAATTACGCCGGTACACATCAGCGCGGCATAGCCCAGCTGGAGCACAATCGTGACCGCAAGAGGGACATGGCTTACGAGCAGGAGCGGAATGACAAGCAGAATACTGAGAAGGATCATCCCCCTTCCCGTTTTCTTCAGGGTGTCGGGCATTTCTGCCGCCGGCACCTCTGCCCTTTGCAGTATCCGGGCTGCAATGCTTTCAACCTGCTGTTTAAATTGTGACATCGCGCCTCCTGTCAGAACAGTTTTTTCATATTATTTCTGATTATGTGCTCCCCGCCCGCGTCGGCAACCGGTACGTCTTCCCTCACAGATGCAGCAGGTGTGCCTGCAGTGGCCACCGTCTCAGAAGTCAGGCCCGTGACGTCGGTCAGAAGACGCATCAGCGCGCTGAGCGTACCGGGCGGAGCCGGCAGGTTTGTCAGCAGTTGTGGCAGCCGGACATCCAGCGTGTGGAGGGCGCACCCCGTCGTGATGAGCTGGCGCAACAGCTGGCCCCGTAACCGGGAGGGTGCCGATTCAATCAGCCTCACTGTGACATTATTTTCCGGCAACTGCAGCGTAATGCGCCGGCGCTCATCGGGGTCGTCGCTGTCTTTTTCAGCCCATTTCCTGGCAGGCAAGGCCTCCCCCGCCTTGCCTGCCGGTGATACCGGCAGGGATCCGTTCAGTGCGCCGATAAGGCATGCAAGCTGTACCGCGTACAGATTACCGTCAAACAGCTCGGTGATGAGCGCGGGAAGGCGCGTATCTATCCGGTATAACACCCCGCCCGCTGTGGTTGCCGTGCGCAGGAAATCCCCGCGCAGCGGCTGTGAAACCGTTTCAAGTGTGGCGGAAACCAGCATATCCGTGCGGTCATCGGTGTGAAGATAGAAAGAATATTTGCCGGCTGGCACAGTCAGACCTCGCTATGGTACAGAGCAATCTCCCGGACCAGAGCAAGCTGGGGATCAGGAATGATTTCGATCCGCTCAGCCGATAATGGCCACGCCTGCCGGACAGCATCCTCAATCAGCACCGCGCCGCCACCAACCAGAAAAATTCTGTTCACGTTGCGATAACGAACCAGTTCACCGATCACCTGCGCACCCAGCGTGGCGATTGCTTCTTCAATTTTGTCAGTTACATAATCAATTTTTTCTCCATCATTGATGATGCTGGACAGAAATGCACGATCTTTCCGGGACCGGATGACAGTGTCGGCCATCAGCGGGCTGGTTTCACTGTCAGCGGCACGCAGTGCGGCCTGGGCTGCACGGGTCACCACGGATACCCCGACGCCCGGATTACCATGCACTGCGCTGATGTCGTCAAACTGCCCCACAATGATCCCGGCATCAAGCGTGGTTCCCCCCAGATCGATGATCAGTGATGTCTCAGAGGGGCCCGGTTTCAGCCCGGCCAGCCTGCTGAAGGCGGCAGGAAGAGATTCCGGCATCACCTTCACATCAGTAATGGTGAAACGATCCCGCTTATTAACAGTCAGATCACGGAGTAAGTTAGAACGTTTTCGCTCAATGTTTTCTTCATTTTTCTGGCAGTCCTGATCGTAAAATTCGCTCAGTGGCAGCGTGACAGTAAGCGAAACCGGCTGCGGTGAAAGGCCGCTGTTCAGGAGCGCATGGTGGACGGCGAGAAGATTCATATCGCCGTACTGATATTCCACGTTCGTCGTCGGCACTGCATCACGACTTACACTGTCCCAAGTGTACTTCAGCAGCCCTACCTGATAATTAAACGCGCTCGCGCCGAAATCAGCCACTTTCCAGCCATGACGGAAAGAATTGGCAGAAATGGACGTTTGCAGGGAGCCTTCAGCAAACCAGGCCAGCTTTACATTCGTTGAGCCATCATCACAGTAGATATTCATCATTAAGAGCCTTATATATTTCTCAAATTGAGAATAAAACTACCATATTGATCTTTGGTGTCAATATTAAATACTCAAAATGAACATAAATAAATTCTCTTTTAGATGAAACCACAAACACACAGCGATGCAATCAAGGCCCTGCAGAATTTTTTGCGCTTCACTTTTAAAATGTTCTCCGTCTATATGTTTATACATACAGTATAAAAGAGATAAGAAGATGAAACTGGTTATGACGTTTCCCGCCAGTGATTGTCCGCCACTGGCATTTCCTTTGTTTGCTGACAGGGCTTCCTGTGGATTTCCCTCCCCGGCACAAGATTATGTTGAACAAGAGATTGATTTAAATGCCTATTGCATAAGACACCGCAGCGCAACCTACTACCTCCGTGCGAGCGGAGACAGCATGGCGGATGGCAGTCTTTTCAACGGCGATCTGCTGGTTGTCGACAGTGCGGAAAAACCCATACACGGTGATATTGTGGTGGCCAACGTTGACGGGGGGTTTACGGTCAAACGCCTCCAGCTGCGTCCCCGCCTTGCCCTGCTCCCGATGAATGCCACTTATCCCACGTTATATCTGGGCCCGGATGAGCTGGAGATCTTTGGCGTGGTCACGCATATCATCCACCGGCCACGTGAGATGTTCTGATGTTTGCCCTGGCTGACGTAAATTCCTTTTATGCAAGCTGTGAGAAGGTCTTCAGACCCGACCTGCGCGGACGACCGGTCGTCGTTCTGTCGAACGATGGCTGTGTGATCGCGAGAAGTGCCGAGGCGAAACGGCTTCAGATAAAAATGGGCGTGCCGTGGTTTCAGCTGAAAGAGATGCATCTAACCAATCAAGTGTTTGTTTTTTATATCAATTATTAGCTTTACACCTCGATGTCGAATCGCGTGATGGCCTGCCTGGAGGAACTTGCTCCGCGTGTGGAGCAGTACAGTATCGATGAAATGTTTCTCGATATACGCGGGATCGACAACTGTACAGACTTTGAAACCTTTGGCAGGCAGCTGAGGGAACATGTTTTTGCCTGTACGCGCCTCACCATCGGCGTGGGCATGGGACCGACCAAGACCCTGGCGAAATCTGCACAGTGGGCCTCAAAGGAGTGGCCACAGTTTGGCGGTGTGCTGGCGCTGACACCGGCTAGTACACGGCGCATAGAAAAACTGCTTTCGCTGCAGCCGGTGGAGGAGCTGTGGGGCGTTGGCCGACGTATTGCGAAAAAATTAAACACGATGGGGATCACCACTGCCCTGCTGCTGGCGTCTCGGTCTTTATCAAATCCTCTCCGTTTGCGCTGAATGAGCCTTACTACGGCAACGTGGCGACGGAAAAACTTCTTACCCCTACCCAGGACCCGTGACGTCATTGCGGCGGCTGTGCGTGCGCTGGAGCGTATCTGGTAGGACGGCCATCGCTATGCGAAGGCCAGAGTCATGCTGAATGATGTCAGTGCGTCTGGCGTGGCGCAGCTGAATCTTTTTGATGAACAGCCCCAGCGTCCCCGTAGCACTGAACTTATGAGGGTGCTGGATGGCATTAATCAGTCTGGTCTGCTGGCCGTGGCATTGCACCTGAATGGAAAATGAAACGGGAAATGCTTTCTCCTGCTTACACAACTAACTGGAAAGATATCCCAATCGCTAGGATCAGTTAGAGATCATCGTCTTTTGAAAACGCTGAAAGTGCTCGCCGCAGATAAGTGACCGGGCGAAGCCCGCGAACGGTCGAGGAAGCGCAAGTGCACCAATGCCAAATTTTGCACGTTCACTCTGAAATAACATTTGCGGGTTATCCACATATACCGGCGCTATTTTTAAAAGATCTTTTTAAAGATATTGTTAGATCTTCCTTTTTAGGGAGTCCGTTAACCCTTTCGTGGCGCGGGTTCCGGGATGATCACCGTGACAATTTGCCCTTTAAGAGTGACAAATCACCCTCACATTTCATTTTAATCCGTGACAATTTACCCTCAAGCCTGTGACAAATTGCCCTCAGTAATTGGTTGAACTCACAAAGTTATCCCCATCGGTTGACTCTTTTAAAATAAGTGTGACAATGTGATTCACTGTCACACATCAATTGGATCTGTCATGACGGAAATTGCGGTTATAAATCACAAAAAACGTAAAAATAGCCCGCGAATTGTGCAGTCTAACGAGTTGACTGAGGCGGCCTACAGCCTTTCCCGCGATCAAAAACGCATGCTTTATCTTTTTGTTGAGCAAATAAGAAAATCGGACGGTACGCTTCAGGAACATAATGGTATTTGCGAGATTCAGGTCGCGAACTATGCCCAGACCTTTGGCCTCACTTCAGCTGAGGCCAGTAAAGATATACGTCAAGCTCTCAAAGGATTTGCCGGAAAAGAAGTGGTTTTTTATCGACCTGAAGAAGATGCCGGACAGGAAAAGGGATATGAATCCTTTCCCTGGTTCATTAAGCGCGCGCACAGCCCATCAAGGGGCCTTTATAGTGTACATATCAACCCTTACCTGATTCCTTTCTTCATCGGGCTGCAGAACCGCTTCACGCAGTTCCGGCTCAGTGAAACGAAAGAGATCACTAACCCCTACGCCATGCGTTTATATGAGTCGCTTTGCCAATACCGTAAAGCTGATGGTTCTGGAGTAGTTTCTCTGAAAATAGACTGGATTATGGAGCGATACCAGCTGCCACAAAGTTATCAGCGTATGCCCGACTTTCGCCGCCGATTCCTGCAGGCCAGTGTAGATGAGATCAATACGAGAACTCCAATGCGTTTGTCCTATATCGAGAAGAAGAAAGGCAGACAGACGACACATATTGTATTTTCTTTCAGTGACATAGCGAATATTTCACCGGCTTAAATCGAAGGCAGTTTGTCACATCTCTGAGGGCAATTAGTCACGCTTTATTTATAACACTAAGGGCGTTTTGTCACAGTTCAGCCCTTTTACCCTTTTCATGGCAGACTACAGTGTCCAGATTTGCCCTTAATTTTATTCTTATCCCCCCGTTCGAGGGCTAATTGTCACTGTTAGCCGAGGGCTTTGTGTCACATTTGCCTGCGTGCAGTGAGTGCCATTTGTCACAGAAGCGTCCACAGCCCCCCTTGTTACACAGTCCTTTCAAGGGCTAATTGTCACAGTTTTCACGAGACAAATTTGCTTTTGCTTTCTCACTACATTTTACCTGCCCTGAAAATGTGTCTGATAAGAAAGCTATTAAACATTTTATCTGAAGCTTCTGGCCAGCCAGGAGGATCTGTTAATAGCACACCTTCATGTTCCATCCAGCGGTGGGTATTTCTTTTGCGTTCCATATATTCTTTAGTTTCATAGCCCATTGTTTCAATGATAAAAGTTACCATGGGCTTTTCTCCTGCAGGAGCCACATTCAGTATGAAATCTGGATGAATAATTTCCTCCACGCCATCCCTGATGCTTTTCGTCGTGAACAATGGCTTGCTAAGACTAATTGCTTTCGGATGATTCAACTGCTGGCGTTGATGATCACCTTCAATGTTTCACGCTCCTTGTTACTGTCCACAGGCACAGGGTTATCGAGAGTATATGCGGCATGTGCGTATCCTTCATGGCAGTACACTTTAGCATCTCTCCCCCTACGGTATTCAAGTATTGCCCAGTATGATGCCCGGCTGCCGGCATTATAGGTGTTTTCGCCGTTTATACTGACCCGTGCTTCTGGCCGGTGCGCAAAAGTCTTCCCGCGAACGCGGAAGTTCACTTCTTCACGGCTGGCGTCAGTCGCTATCCCGATGATATACACGCATGGTTCTTTGTCTTGGTTTTTGGTGCCCTGCGCCGTTTCTATCCGGGAAAGCATTTCATCAATGCGATCGTTATTCCGCCAGGGTTCGCAGCTAAATTGCTGACTCAATGTTGTGCCGCTACTCATTGAGTGTTCTTGAAGCACCTCTTTCACGCTGTTGATTGCTCCCGTAAGCCCCGGACTTTGGTATTCAGGAACCAGCTCCGGCTGATTAAGACCTGCGGCATGAATTAGAGTCAGTAATTTCCGTCCCAAAGCTGGCACTGGTTTAAGCGTTTTGCGCCGGCGCTTACGTGGTATCACCGGTCCGTCCACGGGAGCGATCCTTGTGTCCTTTTTCCTGTCTGGTAGCCAGTCATCCCCGCCCACCGGATTCCTTTTCAGCTAAATTCAGTTATCGTTCAAACTTACCTCTTGGATTCTTCTTCCACACCAGGTCCATTCATGTCCTCCCTTTTGGCAAAATTTACAGTAATATTCTTAGTTTTTTGTCATCCAGCAACATTAATATCATGTTAAACTAATAACTTATTAAGATAAAAATTCTCATGTTGTTTTAATCATATGCATATGATTTATAATAGTTATCTAACTTAACAACTTAGCAAGATAACAATTAAATAAACTGTTATCTTGTTGTAATGCTAACCTTCCTCGCGTATTATCTTAATAAGTTAACATGATGAAAGGTGCAATGATGATCATAGTTCTTGGAAGTCAAAAGGGCGGCGTAGGTAAAAGTACGCTTGCTGTTTCTATTGCTGCGTACCTCATGACGCTTGGTAATCGTGTTCTTATTGTTGATGCTGATGACCAAAAATCAGTTTTAACTTGGTATAACAATAGGCCGGAGCACCTTCCCCATATCCCTGTCACCGGCGCGTCTGGCAACATAAAAGCAATGCTAAAAGAGCATGAGAAATCTTATGACTTCGTTATAGCAGATTGTGCTGGACGAGACAGCGCAGAAATGAGAAGTGGTTTGATGGCGGCCGATGTATTCATTTCACCCTTACGACCGTCACAAATGGATCTGGATGTAGTTCCTCATACATGTTCTGTATTCAGCGCGGCTAAAGATTTCAATGAGTCTGTTCGTGGGTATTTAGTGTTGAACATGACGCCAACTAATATGTTCGTGAATGAGGCAAATCAGGCTGCTGACGTTCTGAAAGATTTTCCCGAAATGAAGTTATCAAAATCTCGAATTTGTGACCGTAAAGCCCATAGAGATGCCTGGGCTGAGTCTATGACTATTTTCGAAACACAGAACACTAAAGCTCAAGAAGAAATTGAGGCGCTGGTCAGGGAGATTGTTCTATGAGGAATAGAGCTCATACGCCGCCGAAGGATGAAGCTTCATTTATTCATGGTGGGTCTGCTGGCCTTAATACATCGGACGTTGAAGTTTCCATCAAAAAGCCGATGGCGAGCAAAGCTAAACCAGTTAGTATTTCTCTGGCTGATGAGAACTTACGTGCAATAGATAACGTCATTAGAGAAGAAATGCTATCTGGACGAACAAGAGCAAACAGATCAGATGTGGTGAGAGCGGCTGTAATGGCTTTAGAAATGCTGACAAAAGATCAAATATCGCAACTTATTGAAAAAGCGAAACTTAAATAACCCATAATGATAACAAGATAATATCTGGTTATGATGATAAAATAACAACACAGATTGTCTCTGTTGTTTCTTAATTTCCCTTTATCATTGCAACAGCATCGGTGCCAGACATATGGAACTGGACCCGGTGGCGTGCCGCGACATCGAGCGCAAACACTTTCGTGTAGACCTCTGTCGAGCTGACGGATTTGTGCCCCATCAGACTCTGCAGCACTTTCAGCGGAATACCCGCATACAGCATATGCATGGCGTAGGAGTGGCGGAACGTGTGCGGTGTTACCGGGACGGAGAACCTCACCCCGTCTTCGGCTGCGGATTCAAGAGCCTCGTTTATCCAGGTTCTGACTGTTCGGTCGGTGATCTCCCATATACGGGCCTTCTCCATTCTGCCGGTGCGTTTATTTCTGCGCTCGAGCGGAACTTTCAGCGTGGCCACCATCATCTGCAGCTGGCTGACGTACTGGTGATCGGAAAGCGGGACCAGGCGATGTGCCTGGCTGCCGGCGGGCGCACGGCCTGCCGTTCTGGCGGCTTTTTCCGCGCGCTGCTTCAGGGTGGCCAGCTGCACAAACGCGTAAGGCGGTGCCAGCGAAAAATCACTCCGCGTCAGCGCCAGCGCCTCATTAACGCGCGCGCCGGTATTCCACAGCGTGGCCAGTAACATCCGGCGGTGCAGATCCGGCACATAGTGGAGCAGGGCGCTCACTTCCGGGGCCAGCAGGTATTTCGGCAGCTCATCCTGGACCAGGGCCATCTGGCGTAATGCGAGTGCGGCCGGGTAGTCGATGGCTACCGGCAGCGAGACGGGCTGAACAGCCGGAAACTGTCCGGGCACGGAGAGATTATTCATGATACCCCATCGTCGTATAAATCAGTTCAGGACTGTCCTGGCAACAGCTTATTCGTCAGATCGGCAGCCTGGACAGGATTACAGGTCACACTCATCCGGGCTCAGATTCAGCCGGATGCCGGGCGGACCGTGCAGTGCATCACCGGTGCATCCCGGGACTCAGTACCCGGCATAATTAGGTAATCGGTAGCAGAGATGACCCGGTAAGTGCTGTATTCATCATACGAAACCGGACTGGCTTTTATTTTAGCGAGTAAACTTTCTTCAAGACTGCGGGCATACGGGAGCGAAAGTTCGATCGTCTCAGGATCGACAACCATCTTCTGGCGTGTGGCTTCCAGCTCCGTGGTCAGCTTATATTTTGTAGTCATAAAAGGGCCCGGTTGTTTAACGTAACGCTGTGTGTAGGTCACATCAAACCCCATGCGGTCGCCGTCGTTCTGCAGCACCACGCCCGTGAGGAGCCGGTCAATACGAACGGGAGCCCCGCCTTTTTGCGGAATATCCGTGCTCCCCTTGCAGACAACCACCATCCCGGGTTGCTGACTGGCATTAAGCATCCGCATTTCACTGAGCGTGGCCGCCCCCGCATCCTGCAGTGTCCCTGCCAGCAGAGTGACCAGGCCCGTCGCGTAACCGGTCATTTTGTTCATGGGTATAATGTCTCCATCCGGTGAGAGGTTTCGTCAGCCATATTCGTTCCTTTGTTATTGATAAATCACGACTTTTTTCCTGTATTCAGCGGTTGGCAGTTAACTCTTCGGCCAGTTCCAAAAACCCTTTGTGCTCATTTTCAAGGTACTGGCTGTAAATTCTCGCATCCCGCTCCTTCATGCCGGAGGAATTATCGCTGAAGTAGCGCTGCAGTGACGCAATGCAATGGAAGTAAGTATCAAGATCGTATGCCCAATTGCCCAGCTCACCGGCCGCATCCAGTTCCTGACGGAATAGTTCGTACTGTTTGTGCAGAATGTTGAGGCCGAGTTTTGTGGCCGCATGATTATTACTTTCGCCGGGTGAAGAAATCGCATTACGAATTTTTTCGAAGGCATAACTGAAAACATTTTTATCGCTGAATGCAGTAAACATATTCATCCCCTGAATTTATAGATAACAAATTATCCCGCCCCACAACCATCACGCGCTGAATCAACTACCGGTAACGCAGATTATTTTCCCCTGCCGTAATCATTACCCGTCTGATAATAAGCAGCCATATAACCACGCGATTAAATTACCGGATACCTGTTCCGGGGTGATCCGGTTTTTTGCATATTTAGGGGTTTCCGGAAGTGTACCACGGTGAGGGAATAAGCAAAGCGGCCTTTTTGCCCACTGCGCGCCGGGTCACGGGGCAGGGGTGAACCACAACATATAGCGCCTCTGTCAGCTGATAATACCGCTATATGTTGTGTTTGTGCGCCGCAGCGTGCCGGGGTGTGGAAGGAAGATCCTACTCTTCCAGAAACCGGATCTGAGGAGAAGATGAGAGGAATTATTGCAGGAATAACAGAAATAACGGCGGATTGTTGTGATTTGTGGATTATTGCCATTTGGAGAATATTATTAAAATATTGTTACCATAAAAGCAACAGTCAGACAGCAGACAGTGCGTTACCTTATTGCCGGCTGGGGTACACATTTCCATCGTCCACTGCAGAATAAGTGAAGGGCAGGCGACCGTCAGGATAGGATCAGCACAGAGATGTGTCTGAAAAAAGGAGGGCCAATGAGTTATCAGGTGTCATGCATGCCTGCCGGCCATTTCCGGCCCGTGGCTCCCTTTTTCTGGCGTTGGGTTATGTCCAGTATGTCGTTCATCCACACCGGTAACGTTTCACTTAATCGGTAGTAAACCCATTTTCCGTTTCGGCGATCCGCCAGAATCCGGGACGCTTTTAGCAGGGCCAGGTTACGGGAGATTGCAGGCTGGGACAGTCCGAGCGCCTCAGAAATATGACATACGCAAAGTTCCCCTGACTCCCGGAGCAGGAGCAGAATGTTAAGACGACTTTCGTCAGACAGCAGTCTGTAAAATGCAGAAGGCAGGATCATCTTGTATGGCCATTTTCAGGATTTCATCTCATTCAAAGATAGCATGCCCCATGTTCTTCAGACACACCCTCTGCTTTTATCAGGTGCCTCTGGTGAGCACCAAAAGAATTTCATCATGCTGCAGCTTAATGGACAGGTAAATTATACGAATAAAAATCGTATATTTCTGTCATTTCCCCGTCAGAAAGATAGCATGCAATCCATTATTTAAAATATCCTGCTAATTATTCCTATTTCACACGTATAACGGGACTCAGCGGCAGGAAAGGATATGGCTTTTTTGATTACTGACAGAACATTTACAAACCAATATAAATATATCCTATTTATTTCAACGTATTGGGAGTTGAATTAACATCAATTGACATAAATTTAACTACGGTGATATAACTTAAACGTAATTCTTCTGCAGGTTAAACCTGTTCACATATAAAACATTCACCATATGTTATTTGTTAATAAATCGGGGCCCGAATGAATGTTCTGCTTATTTCGATCTTTGAAGGCGGCTATCAGTCGATAACGCTTTCCACCGCATACCAGTCACTGACTGAGGAGGCCGTTGTCCGGGATATAGATATACTGGATATTTATGTGAATGGCGTTGATGAGGAGAAGATCAAAGGAAAAGAGATTGTCTTTATCTCTCTTCCCCTCTTTGATGCCGTATTGCCGGGTGTCGAACTTATGTCGACAATACGACGTCTTAATGCTGGCGCGAAAATATGTTTCTACGGGCAGCATGCCACCATTCATGCCATGCGACTGACAGAAAAAGGGGCGGATTACTGTATTCTTGGAGACTGGGAATTACCCATGAAGTCTCTGGTGAATTCCCTTAACGAAGGCACCCACCTGGCATTACCCGGAATTATGAGTAAAAGCGATCTGACAGAACCGGCACCTTTTTTTTCCAAAAAAGGGTTCAGCGTTCCTGACCGTTCTGTCTTACCGTCTCTGGAAAAATACCAGAATAAGCAACTTAACAAACTTCTTGGCAAGGATGTCGTTGTCGGATCGACTGAACTGGCCAGGGGATGTAAGCATAAGTGTTTATATTGTTCGGTTTATGCAGCTTATGATGGACGGGTAATAAAAATCCCGGCTGAGGTTATTACCGAAGATGTAAATAACCTGGTGGCAGCAGGCATGACGCATCTGACCTTTATCGATGCAGACTGGTTCAGCACCCGACAATACGGCATCGATATACTCACAGAACTCCATCAACAACATCCAGAGCTGACATTTGATATTACGACCCGGGTGGATCACATCATCGAAAATGAAAGCCGGATGGAGCAACTCCGAGAGCTTAATGTTCGGATTATCACCTCTGCTCTCGAATTCCCCAGAGAGAAGGTCCTGAAAATTTTCAATAAACAGGTCACCGTAAAAGATACAGAGAAAGCAATCCGCATAATGAAAACATCCGGCATTATGCTGAATCCTACCTTCATCATGTATAACCCGTGGGTGGGTATCCAGGATATAGAATATTTCCAGGAGTGGATAGACAAGGTCGATTTACGTAACGACATTGATCCGATTCAGTTCGAAACCCGACTCTCTCTGTATAAAGGTTCTCCCCTTCTGCTTACTGATGAAATTAAAAATATCAGCCTTACTGAACATGACTTTCATTATGCCTGGATGCACAGTGATCCCTGGGTGGACGAACTTTTCCAGGCCAGTGTCACCCCGGCGGAAGAGGGTGTATTCAAGCGCTGCTGTCTTAAATGCTGACCGGAGGTTGTATGTTTATCAGTGAATTTTCAAAGTTAATTGCGTCCTGCGAAGAAAAATCCTCCCTCGATACCCAAACGCTGGGACTGCTGAAAATAGCCATTTTCCTGGCAATGGATAAGCCGGACGACGTAACGACGCTGATGCTGGAATATAAAAATAATGGCGGTGAGCAAAATAATATTGATGCCGTTTTTGCTTTGATAGCCAGCACAAAACTTTCTTATCTTCAGGGTAAAGCAACCAGAACTGAAACACCTGCGAGTTCGTCGTGCTGTTCATAAGAGGCCGGGAAATGGAACACAAATATGTTGCGCTTATCGGAAGCAGGGATCTCCGTGAAGAAACTCGCCTGATTCGACAGCACGGGCTACGCATTTTATTTATCAATTCAGCTGTTTCAGTCAACGAACTTTGTCTTGTCGACAGGGCTATAGTCTCCGACCTGAATGATGTCGATGGCATCTGTACCCGTGTGGCAACGTTGCTGAGCGATGACATAAAAGTAACGGCGGTGCTGACCCAAAATGAATACCGCACGGAACTGGCCGCCAGAATTGCAGCACTGACGGGAAACTGCTTTTTATCAGAACAAGTGGCCGCACTTTGCCGGAATAAATACCGTGTCAGAGATGCCCTGAAGGACACCCCACAGGGCACTGTAGCCTATGTGGTGAACGATAATATTCGTAAGCTGTTATGCGAGACCAGTGAGCTGTCTTTTCCTGTCGTGGCAAAACCTGAGAATGATGCCGGCAGCAATCATGTCTATGTATGCCGGACTACCGAGGAACTCTGGGATGCGGTCACGACCATCAATAACCTGACTGCCAATCATGTCAGGCAGCGGATGAAGGGAAGGACGCTGATCGAAGAATATATTGAGGGCCGGGAATTCAGTGTGGAATCGATCTCTGATGGCGATTCCAGTCGTGTCATCGCCATCACAGAGAAATTTACCTGTGGCAGTGTTGAGAAAGCACATCTTGTTCCGGCCCGCATCACGCCGGAAGAACAACTGGCGATGGTGCAGTTTGTCTCTGAGCTCCATACCCGGCTGGGCATTACGTATGCGGTGACGCATACGGAAATAAAGCTCCATGAAGGAACGGTCAGACTGATTGAAATCAATGGCCGTGCAGGCGGAGATAATATTGTCGATCTTGTTCGCCTGACCACCTCTCTGGATCTGTTTGAGGCCGGATTATTGCTGTCTGAAGGAAGAACAGTTGCGGAGGTGCTGGCCGAGTTGAAGTATGACCCTGACAATACCCGCTCAGCCATGAGTATTTTTATGTTCGCCCAAAACGACGGTTACGTCAGCTACAGAACCTGTCCTTATCCGGTAAACCGGACCTACCCGCAGGGTGCTTACGTCAGAAAAACAACCAGCAATTATAACCGGCCTGCTTCCTACATCATTTTCAGTGAAACCCCTTTCGATCCATTAGCCAGGATTACTGAGTCAGATGAATACCTCACAATTGAATGCGGTCAGTGACACCCTGCAGGATACTCGTCGAATGCAACTTTTGCTTTGCTCGGCGGTATTTCTGCTGGTCTGCGGTACAGGCATAATTGCCCCGTTACTGGCGCCTTACGCCAGCTCTCAGGGTATTTCTTCTTACGCTATCGGTTTTCTTTTCAGTGGTTTTTATATTGTCAGGCTGATTATTGGCACGCCTGTTGGCTTTTTTTCCGAGAAATATGGATCGAGAAAAACGCTGATAGTATCGCTGATCGTGTATCCCTTTGTGTCCCTCTCTTACTTTTTCGCCAGCGATGCGGCCTCGCTGCTAGGCGCGCGTCTGCTGCATGGTGTCGCTTCTGCCATGATGCTTCCGATGGCCATGGCCTATATGGGGAACATCAGCCTGCACGGAAAAGAAGGATATTATATCGGGATACTCAATACAGTTATCCTCAGTGCAGGGGCCTTCGGTCCGGTTGCTGGCGGTTTTATTGCCCAGTACTGGGGGATCCGTGCTGCATTTTCATGCCTTTTCTTCCTGTCGCTTATCTCGCTCCTGGTGGTGATCCTGTTACCCCGAGAAAACGCGCCTCAGAACGACTTGCAGAGCCGTTCGGTTAAGGATGAGAAACAAGGGGCAAAGCTCCGCGTGAACCGCGATATCATTGTGCTGGCTTTATTTAATATCGTGATTGCGGTTTTTGAAATTTTCATCATTTCCTTTTTCCCGCTGTATGCCCTGAAAATGCATCTTTCCGCCTCTGCTCTGGGTGTCCTTATTGCCGCAAACAGCCTCATTATGGCAGGGCTGCAGATCCCGTTTGGCCGCCTGGTTGATCGCTTTTCCCGACGTATCAGTATTGTAGTTTCTGTCGCGGGCATGTGTCTGAGTCTCATTCTTACCCCTTTGATCACCGGTTTTTCGGTGTGGGCTGGCCTTTTCTTTTTCGTCGGCGCCACCGCCGTCAGTTCCGCCCTCTGTATGGCCGGTGTGTCAGCGTTGTCGGTTGAAAGGGGTAAACGGGAGGGAATGGGCAGGATCATGGGATTCCTCGGATCTGCCAGCAGTTTTGGCATGGTTATCGGCCCCATGCTGAATGCATTCCTTGTCGATCGCGTTTCTTATGAATCCATCTTTTATGTTACCGCCGCCATGTGGCTCCTCACTGGCATTATTTTTATGTCCGCAACCAGAGGTATCAGTCATGACCAACACTAACTGCTGTGCTCCGGAAAAAGTACAGACGTTTAACCCCATTAAGGAATTTTATAATCAGGCCGCGCTGGGAGGATCGGGATACTCCCAGGGAACGGATAAATTCTCTCCCAGTGCCCCGACAGAAAGTATTCTTCGTTACATCAGCGCACGACAGCCAGCCACGCTTCTGGATATAGGCTGCGGGATGGGAACCACTCTTTTTGATGCGGCTGGTTCCCTGCAGCAACCTGAGAAAATTATTGGCATCGACTTCAGCGATAATATGATCAAGCTGGCCCGGAAAAGGAAAGCGGAAACCGCCAGTCTCGTTACTGAAAAAATGGCCTTTTTCGTTGCAGATGCCCAGGATTTACCCTTTATGGACAATTCGTTTGATTTTATCTACAGCGAATGTGTTCTCAACCTGGTGCCGGACAGAAACAAGGTACTGGAAGAAATTCACCGTGTTCTCTCTCCTGGTGGGGTCTTTATTTATACCGACTTTGTGTCTTTTGAGACCGTGCCGCAGCATATTCGCGACAATATTAACCTGATGAGCGGATGCCGGGCAGGCAGTCTGTTGCTCAGTGAAAATATTGTATTTCTTGAGCAAAAAGGATTTACCTCCTTTGTGGTTGAAAACCATACCGAGGATAAAAACCTGCGTTATGCCGAGATGCTTGAGAACAGCGAAGAGTATAAAGAACAATATGAGGATCTCCGTGGAAAAGATCCTGACGCATCCTCCTTTATTGAAAACAAGCTGGGCTATTACCTGATCAGCAGCCTCAAAAAATAGGAAGTCAGGAATGAAAAAAATAAAAATATTATTGCTCAGCGGTTTTCTGGGAGCAGGGAAAACCTCCACTGCCCTGAAGCTAATCGCGCATCTTGAAAGTAAGGGGCTGTCGGCAGTCTACATCGCCTGCGGTCCGCTACGTGCCAATAGCGGACATTACTAACATCGCGTTGCATTAAAAATTAGGGAGCACGTCAAAATGAATTATATTAAGTATTGGACTAACAGAAAATAGTAATGGACCTTTTAATCAGTAAGGAAAAGAGCGCATGCTGATACCCACGCTAAAAACAGATCGTTTGCTATTAAAGCCATTAGTTTCCAAAGATGCACTCCAGATTCAGAAGCTCTATCCGCGCTGGGAAATTGTGCGTTATATGGTGTCATCAGTTCCCTGGCCCTTTCCTGACAATGGTGCAGCGCATTACGTGAATAATGTCGCGCTGCCCGCTATGGCAAAAGGCCATGCCTGGGTTTGGACCATACGGCACCGGGATAACCCTGACAATTTGATAGGCGTTATCTGCCTGGACGAAGCGGAAGATAATAATCGTGGTTTCTGGTTGGTACCTGAGTATCAGGGGCAGGGATTAATGAGGGAAGCAAGTATTGCGGTTACAAATTACTGGTTTAATACTTTGAACAAGCCTGTTTTGCGAGCCCCAAAAGCGGCCGAAAATATACGTTCTCAGCACATTTCAGCCAGTAGCGGCATGCGACTAATCAAAACGGAAAAGAAACAGTTTGTCAGCGGGCTTCTGGACTCAGAATTGTGGGAGATTACTCGTGATGAGTGGAATGCCCATCACTCAAGCTAATGGGATACAATGTCCGCTCCTCGCTTTGAGAGGGATGGCTCTGTCTGAGGCTTCCGGTGGCCTTTCGCTGATAGGTATCGCATTCGGGATTTTCCCTAATCCTTTCCCTTTAAGTGATGACGTTCGGGATCTACGAACCGCTCTTCCGCTTCTGAGGCATTGCTGCAGCTCTTTTTTTAATGCACCCCGGGTTTGTATAAAAAGCGTTTTATAAATCGTTTCGTGTGACACATGCATTTCCTGATTATCCGGATAACAGCGTTTCAGCCAACCGGCGATCTGTT